>JAMKPZ010001097.1:0-85161 GCA_024699675.1 Amphibolis antarctica
CGTCATCATTGTGATGATTATCAAAAACAATTAACTAAGAATGATTTTAAAATTGTAAAATGTTTTGTTGAATTTTTAAAACCTTTTTATGATGCAACAATTAGATTATCAAGAATTTATTATTCTACATCTGTCTATGTGTTGCATCATTTATATGATATTTCATGAGTTTTTAATAAATATGAGACATATCCATTTTTCAAACCAATAGTAAATAACATGAAACAAAAAATTTTAAAATATTGGAATGAAATCCCTACATTATATATTTTGAGTGCATGCTTAGATCTTAAGTATAAAATAAGATATGCTAATAAATTAATTAGGGGAATACAAATGAGTTTAAGTGTAAATTTAGGATTAAATATTAGTACAATAGAAGAACAATTAAATCAAATGTTTGATTTATACACACAAAGATATAGATTAAGAATAGAACATTCTCCTCCACCAATGTTCACAATACTAGAATCAAATGTTGGACCATCTTTAGATTCTTGGGCATTTTTACAAGATCCAAAATTTGATGAAAATATTTCTTCATCATCATCATATAATTATAATCCTATACTATTTAGACAAGAATTAATTACTTTTAATGCAACGAATCACCAATCATTATTATTTACTCAACATTCTAACTTAAATACGTTTAATGTTTTAGATTGGTGAAAGCAACAATCACTGATTTTTCCAATATTATCAATAATAGCAAATGATTTATTAACAATTTCAGTGTCTTCAGTAGCTTGTGAACAGATTTTCAATATGAGTGACAATATGCTTGATGACCAAAGATGCAAGCTTAAAGAAGATATAATAGAAGTATTAATGTGTGTAAAAGACTAGGAGCTTGCTACACTTCGTGAATAAGGTCAAGTTGAAGATTTTACAAAGTAACTTACAAACTTAAATATTTCATAATTAAAATATTTTTATTTTTATTTTTCAATTTGTAATTTTTTTTAAAATGTAATTTAATTTTGTTGTAAAATTTGTTTAAATGTAATTGTAAATTTGTAATAATGTAAATATAAAATACGTAATTCATTAATAAATAAAAATTTAATTTAATTATATGCATTGTTAACTGATTATCTCATTTATTAAATTGTTAAATACTTAAATATTAAATTAAATTTAAATATTAATGGTTGAATAATCGTATGCATGGGTGAGCAGACTGGGGAATTATGTCGTAAACGATTGCATGGGCAGGAGGGGGTTGAACTATGAATGGATCGTGCGGCTGACGAGAGAAACGAGTCGTCGGGTCTTGAATCGATTGTCGGGTCATTGAGCCAGCCGTCAAGTAGCAACATCAGGTCCCAGAAAGAATCGTATTGGTCAAATTTATGTTATTAACCGACACAAACAATATTTTTTCGTATCAAACTTTTCATCATTTTTCATTATTTTCAAAAACACAAGGAAAAAAATTAGCATGCAGAACAATGGCTTCGGTGGAATAATGAAACAATACCTAGATTATTAACAAACATGATTTCTCCTTTTCTGGAAGAGAAAGAAGGTTCAATGAATTACACATTATTCATTTTGGGGAAGAAGCAAATTAAGCTGAGATGGGCCAATTTTTTTAACATCATGAACTTGTGGTAGAAGTGCATCGAAAGAAGAGCAAGCTAGCTTTTATGGTTCATGCACAGGAGACAATTTTCTTGGACAAGAGTAGAGCATACAAAAAGACTGCGAGACTTCCATATTCCAGGTATGATTTGGAATTTTCGTTGCTTCAATATTTTGATCCCACCGGCAACGGACAAGGATCATGACAGGAATTAAAATGTAACAAGCAGGTTCACACTTTGGAAACATCAGCTAAACCACCTGAAACAAACAGTACACATAATTCAATGGACTAGTCAAGAAGTACTGCCCTGAAAAGAGGGGGCAAAGCTAATGAAAGGAAAAGAAAGCAGGGTCTGGGTGGAGATATGATCAACATTATCCTTTTTTTCCTCCAAGAGAGAATGTTCTGCTGCAGAATGGAATCATCGCATGCACTGCATAATGTGCTCTGCCAGGCATAACTTCAGTATATAATAGTCACCTGAAAGTCTCTTGGTTTAACAACTTGAGAAGAATTACCTAATATATATGGATGCTTTTTGTCAGTAGTTGGGGTAAAACAACGAAACATTAAAAAAGGAATGGTTTCTGTAACAGAACAACAAATAAAATTACATAATAGGATTATAGACAGAAAAGTACCAACAACATTATCAAGGACAGGAATTTTACAATGGACGTGGTTTAAATCAGACTGCATACTTAGCCATGGTATCAAAACCTCAAAAGGTCTAATTTCCTTTCTAAACCACAACCATGAGGGGCAAATATGGTAGACCACAGGCACCCGGCTAGCCATCACAAATTTTTTCTCTTCATTGTTTCTATATACAAGCATATTCTGTTACTCGTAATGCTTTTACAGGATAATGTAATACATGTGTGCCTGGTCATCCTCATCCATACATTTACTTTTGTTTTTATATATAAAACATAATAAAAATTTACCTTTATGGTGCTTACTGCTTCCTGTAAATTTTAATCCTAAAAAGTACCATGCTTATTATATGCCAAAGAATTAGAAGGAACTGCAATCATCTAACTATGCTATGAAAGCTCATACATGATGAGGCAACTTACCGGACAGGAATTGTACATCCTTAGACCCTGGTAAAGTTCATGTGATGATATTAAAGTTTTTACAGGCCGAAATTCAAGAGTTTGGCATCGAACATTGCTGTCAGTAAACATAATCAATCCCTGTTCAACCAGATGTTCATAGGCCTACACAATACATGGAAAAGAATAAGGAAGGGATGTCTATTCCATGATTCACAACCTTTGGATTATAAGCCTCACCCTTATACAAACATTTTGTGCATAATAATCAGAAGTCTTGTAAGCATCATGTATGTTTTTGTATTCTGTTGAAAAGAGTTCACAAGAAAATTTAGCAAATTAATACACTACAAAATGCACGTGAAAATATAGTGGAAACTACCTTTCATTATTGAGGTGAAATTGTATGAACTTTGCTCCTTTGCTTCCAGTCTGTTCATGCATACTAAAATATAGAGTTCCAGAATTGAAGCACCTGCTTGAATTTTTAATAAATTAATATCAAATTTCACTGATGTTCGAAATTCAACTATCAGAAGAAGTTTTAGTCATTATTGCGTGGCTTTGATCAGGATTTAAACTGATTTCTTCTGCATATTGGAGGACGACATAAATAGTCCAATGCCCAGTTGTGAACGGTTGTTGCAATCATTTGGCAATTAGAATACACCTAGTAAATTACAAAGTCGGTAATTTTTTCCTTTTTTTAATGCAACGTTCTCTTTTGGAACTTAAAAACTATAAACAACAAACTATAAGATGCTGGTACATTAGGCAAACCATATAGTAGTCTTCTTTAAGATAAATCAATTTCAATCAGAAAATTATAAAACCTTCAGTATCTTTCTGAGACTGGCACCAAAGGTTTAAATATTCAATGCCTCAAGAAAAGTTTTACAAGTTGTGGGAACCTTGTATTCAACCTCTAAGAACTTATGCACTAGGCTTGCTAAATTATCTTGAATCTCAAGAAGTCCAGGTGAAGTTCGAGGGAAAAAATTTGAACAAAAATCTAATAAAATTAAGGCATAAATAGCCAAAGAACACAAACAAAACATAATAAATGAATCACAAAACAAGGTGACAACATACTTCTTACACATTCAAGCTTTGGCTGTTTTCGAATGGCTACACTTGCAACATTAAAATTGTCTAGTGATAGGAATCCCAATGCAGGATCCATGGAGCATACAGCACGAAATCTGGGATAGAAAGTTTCTACATTTGATTTTCTTTGCCAGAAGCAATGCAAAGACACTAGAAAACTAACAACTCACAGAAACATCACTAGATTGCTAATGCTGTTGTCAACATCACAAATCGATTTGAGAATATCTTCAAATTCCTTGCTTCCAAAGATATTCTGTAAGAGAAAGTGAAGGACCAAATATACAAGTAATAAAAAATCCACATGTAATTCTCTGGGGAATAACAGAGAGAACGGAGGGAGCTTTCTTAGTTTCTTTCATCAAAATTTTTTGCAAAAAATACATCATGTCCATACATTATGGTTGTGTTATTCACATTGAGAGATCTTTGTTACACATCTGAGGCATACTTAACTAGGAATGCCAAGCAATTGTATAAACAAATAGCAAGCAAGGCTAACAATATCAAAGTTGAATAGGATAAAGAAGTGGGATTAGTCTATGAAGTGAGCAATGAAGTGAAATACATTTTGTCAACTACATCTTAAGATCTATAGAACTCTTGATTTACTACAGATTTTTGCAGAAGAATAAGCATTAGAAATTTAGGACTAAAAAAGATATTAAAATACTGGATAGGTTCAATTATGAACAACATGAGAGCATAAAAATAATAGCATCGACAATGCACAGCTATAGGCATAAATGAAGCCTATTTAGTAATAACAAAATGAAACTTACAAAACAAAAAAAATTCATAGACCATTTTGTGACTCAGATATCTACACAAAATACCTATTGTTCTGGTATTGGATTTTTCATTTGAATGAAATTATAAGAATTCCAACGGCTTTTCTTACAAAATAAATGTCATAAACTGAAGAATACCTTAAGTCTTGAATTGAACTTCCCAACATACTCAAAAGGAAGATTTGTTTCTTCTGGCAAATATAGTAAGTGCTCCAGTAATCTTCAATTTTAGTGGAATTTAAAAATATGAAAATGAAGTTAAGTTTTTATGAATTTCCACAACAAAAATAATAAAAAATAAAAAGTTGTATGGATCAAAAGAACCACCTTTGCATTTCTTTTGTTGAAGGTGGGACAAACAAGAGCTTCCTATGTGAAAAACGAGATCTCACTCTTTTTTCTAGCAGTTGGTCTGCATCCTATAGATAATATGTCAAGGAGTGCAAAAAGCTTGTCACAAGTTTAACAAACAACATTTAATTAAATCAACAATGTTCTTTCATGAAAATATTCAGACAAAACTTCTATATTAATGTCACTCAAAGTTAGTTACTTGCATTATGACAGCAGATATTGCAAGGGATGTAAAATAGAATAATTAAAAAGAAATAATTTCGTGATAGCTATATGCAGCTACATTAATCATTTTCATATACAAATTCAGTCAAATATAACAGAAAAGGGAAAAGGCAACATGCCATCTTGATCAATTATCCAGTTTTCCAAGAAACATGTGACATGCATAAAAATCTTCAGTATATCCTTATTCTTTGCAAGGAATATAGGGTTGGCAATCAATATAAGAATAACTTTATGCCAATGGATAATGCTCACTGCAGATTCTGTGGAAGATGCTGCAATTACCCAACTTTACCATGTAAATCTCATTTTCCCTCTTATTTTGGCTATTTCTTCTAATTCGTGCACTTTCCAACTGCCAAGACCACAAGGGTTTAATGAAAGTGTCGCTGACATTGGTTATCATGCCCATTGATTTTTTTTTATCATGCCCATTGATTGATCATAGTGCAATTTCACAAGTTTGTTATTGAAAGGTAAGGCATCTTTCACTATACTATCAGTAATTAAAAGCCATAAAACAATTACATGGTTTGCCTAGCATTCAGGTTTGTCAAAAATTGCTTATCAAAACAACATGTAACAGGTAACACAAATTTCTCTTATCATGTTAGACTGTACAACCTCAACATTTCACATAAATAAAATCTTTTCGGTTTGACGCAATTTGAGTTAGTGTTTGTCACCAGGTAGATACATGAGCAATAGGAAACTGAACAAAGTTGCATGCCAATAAACCATGCAAGGTTCCACAATTTTTTTTGTTTGAAAGAAGAAGAAAAAACCAAGATCAGTATAGAAAACATGTTCAAAATCTATAAAGATGATTATAGCCTCTTCATACTTGGCTACATTGAGAAGTTTTGACAAGTGGAGGTAATGGTTCTAAAAGAACTACTAGATTTTGTGCTTGCTCACACAAAAGATACTTGATTTCATTAAATACAAGTAAACATGACTAAAGGGAGACAAACATTACCAAGCGACAGCTCATCCCAATAACTACAGCTTGTGAAGTAAGAGTTTGCATTGCATCTAGCAGGCTATACAAGACTCGTTGTTTTCCCTGCAAATTTCACAATGAAAGCCTTCATGATGAATCAACATCCACTCACTACATACATGTGAGACAATTTTTAATCTGTTGATTCTCATGTGACTGTGCAATAGAGTTTTACAGTATGCTGGTATATCAAGAACAGAATTTTTATGCTTTTATAATTGAGGAATCACCTAAAAGAACCAGAGGTGTGTGGTGTTCAAACAAGGCATATGACGATAAAAATGTAGGTTAAGGAGATAGTTTTGCCAAAATAATTAACAGTCAAAACAAAATGGAGTTAAGAAGATGGATGGTTAATGGTAGTTAAAAATGACACAAGAACGTATACTCTAAACCATCACCTGAGCAAACAGTTCAAATTCCTCCAGTGTAAAAATAACTGTCTTGTGAGCCAACCCACATTCCCTATCAACAGAAAGCAATGCCAAATATTAGCTGTGTTGAACACTGAAAAATTATTACAAATTTCATGAACAATTGAATACTTGTCAATGCAATGCAAACAGAAATACTGTAAAAGGATGAGTAATATGAATTCACTCAGGCTACTCACCTTAGAATACCGATCAAGAATTCAGAATTGTCATCAGATGATGCCTAACCTAACAGAAATTGTGGCATTGTCATATTCTCAAAAGCATGGACAACCATTTAATTTACAGAGAACAGTGCTAAACAGAAAGTACCATCTTCGAGAATGGCAACTGATACTCTAAGCATAACTGTCTTGCAATTTCCTGAACAAAGTTTGACATTTTAAATATGCAACTCTAAACTAAAAGCTCATTTGCATTGCTGCATGTTAGTTGTTAATCCACAGAACAGAACACCACAAAAATTGCAATCATAAATTTCCCATTAATATGTCATGTCAACTGTAAATGTCATGTCATAATCTATACTTAAGACTTAGGTTATTTTAAGAATAAAGATGAGACAAAATAATATGATCAAAGTAAAATCCAATTATATATAATAAAAGGATGCTTCTCCCTCACACCAATGTGTAAATTTCAGGTAATTAATTTACAATTGCAACCTCCCCATTCTTCCACTATTTCACTTGTAGCCACCACAATTTCTTGTACTAATTTAAATCTCTCACATCATTATTTTATATAAATTACACTTTTTTGATAATTTATGCGTATTTGTTAGCAGAAGGTCAGTAATAATTTTTATAATTCCTAATAAGCAGTTAAAATTAATTAAATGAAAATCATCCAATTCAAAGCGTAGGAATATCAGTAATAATTCTATAGTTACAAGATATACTTCAAAAATGATAGGAATTTAACTAAATATGTCTAAAATAACAAATCTAAAAATGCAAACATCCTTGTACACCATTGGAGAAATGGTTATAATGGTTTGGTCCAGTTCTCTACTGCACTCATTCAAGAATCAAAGAAATACAATGTCATTTTTATAAAATAAAGAAAATTCTGGGGAAAACATTTAAGCTCACATCACTTGCAAACATAGTGTCAGTAGTTTGAGATGGAACCTCAATAAATTATTGTCATATTTATGCCATTGATTACAAAACTTCTGAAATACTTATAAATATGTGACAGATTGGCTGGTCAAAACCCTGACGTAATGCTTCTATTAGCCTTCAATGTAAAAATTCTTTAAGTTCGTAAGAACTTAGAAGAATATCTCTTGATTTTAGTTATAGAACTGCATCAAGATAAGCCTTTTTAATTTTAGTTCCATTTGCTAAGGGTCAAAATTTAGATTATAAAATAATTCTACCATTAAAAATTGCTTTCACAACTCGAGTCAATGCAGATGCAAAAATATTAAGTGCTATGAAGAAGTACTTTCATAACTAAACGTAGGTGCTGAAATCATGGTATGAAGTTCCTCCACAGCCAACAAACCATTTTTATTACACAGAGAACTTAACATCAACAATATAAGTCTAACCTTCAACCCACAGTTGTCATCTGCATGCAACAAGCCATTTAACCCGATCTGCAACGCATGTCCAAAATCAAAATATTAAAAGCAACAGAAAATCGCTCAACCTTAAAATTAAAAGAAAGACAGCATTGTTACCACGGATATCATATCAGGATGTTCCATCTTCAGGTCCTCGAGGACAAGATCCAAAACCTTCGGAATCCGGAAAAAACAACAAGTTCAACAGTCACACACGTCACCATTTCAAACCAACAACATAAGCAACACGCCATACCGCAGACTTCCCATTCCCACGGGGCCCGAGGAGGAGGACGGAGTTATTGCTGCCCTCGGTGGCGGAGCTGGATACGATGAACTTGAGTTTACTGCCACAAAACAAAATGGGTGGGTAAAATGCGGTTCTCTTATTTGACCCAAAACGAGATCAAAGATCGAACCTACGACACTGAAACCACCAAAACAGACGAAAGTTCGAGCCTTTGGGGTTGAGAGAGGGAGAGGCGAAGACCTGTAGTTGCTGTCGGAGGAGGATTTGAGGTGTGAGTGGACGAAGGCGGGGTTGCATAGCCTTCTCCTTAGAAGCAGCAACGCTTCTTCAGCCGCCGCCATTGGTGATCGTCCAGCCGGTGGGAATTTGGCGGCGGACCTCTCATGTGTACCTTTTCTTTTTAAACAGGGAAATGACATTCCAGTCGTCGTGAATTTTGACTAGAATTTTTAGAACTTTATTGGTATCATTAAAAAAAAATTTTAAAATTTTTTTAAAAAATAATTAAAATTTTCTTTATATATCGTCTAACTTTTTCTGTATTATCAAATTTTTTTTCAAATATCATCAAAACTTCTTTTATACCACCAGAATTTCCTTTACACATCACTTAAACTTCCTCTGCACCACCAAAATTTCTTTTACGCATCACTTAAACTTTCTCTGCACCACCAGAATTTCCTCTAAACATCATCAGAATTTCCTCTTTGAACCACCGAAATTTCCTTAAAGTATCATTGAAACTCCCTATACTATCAGAATTTTCTTTGCACCACCAAAATTTCTTATCTGAATCATCAAAACTTCCTTTGCACTATTGAAATTTTCTCTACACACCGTCTAAACTTCTTTTATATTACTGAAATTTCTTTCAAACACTATCAAAACTTTCTCTAGGAAATCCACATTACTAAAAAAGTTTTCTAGTGACGTCATCAAAAAATTGACACCCTTTTTAATATTAAGGTGTTCTATTTTCAAAAAGTTTAAAAATATTTTGGATTGTCTCGAGATATTAGAAAATATTTTAAAATTTATTTACCATAGATATTTTTTATATTTGTTATCATTTAAGTAAAGAAAAATCTTATAATTAGTAAAACTTTCGTCACAATATATTTCTTCAATCTTATATGTTTCACTCAATCTCCATTGACTTTCGGATAAACTCATCAAAGTCTATTTTTGACATCACTATTTATGAAAAATCTTTAACCTCATGTATTCTTGACTAGTGTTGATAGCATGTCCCCTTACATTGTTCTTTTACATTACTCTTGAAGAAGATCAAAAGGAATTAGAAAAATAATAAAAATTTAAAAATACATATAAGTATAAGTTTAAAAAATATTAACTTATGATATATAAATATGGTTAATATATACAATTATAATGAAATTAAATTTTGTAAAACTAAAATTATAATAAATGCAATTAAATTCTCATTATCAATAATAGTTAAAATGAAATTATATTTGAAATACATTGAATTTTTACTATTTTTTAATGAAAAAATAAGTTTAATTCTATCTAATTTTAGTATGTACGTAAATATTGAAATTTTAATTTTTATTTAATTCTACGAGATATACAAATACTTAGTAGTAAATTTAATTTTATCTAATTTAATTTTGATTGAGAAATAAATTATTAATAATTTATTTTTATTAGATCTTTAAAGATACTTGTGCAGAGAAAATTAAAATTACTCGTAAGAAATAAAATTAATTTTATAACGAAGAAATTGAAAGGAGTAAAAAATAGTATCTGTTGAAATAAGTAAATTGAATGAGGTGAGATTGGATTTGTTCTCGTTCGAACGTTCTTGCTGGGGTCGTCGTATATAAAGGGGTCCCCCTCCGATTCGACGACATTTCGACGCCCACTCTTCCGCTACTGCGCTCTTCCGGGACTGCGCACAGCCCTAGCGTCCCTCCGTCGGGTCCGCTCTCTCTTCCGTGGCCGCGCTTCCGATCTCCGTTGAGCGCGTGTCCACCGAGGTCACGCGTCCATCTCGGCCATCTCTGCGTCTCCCCCGTGGTCGGTTGTCCCTCTCCGCCGATACTCTGCCTACCTCTCTCGACGCTTCCGCCCCCTCGTGCGAGCGTCTGGCTCGTCTCAACCCGCGCGTGACCGCCGACCTCCTCTCTCTGTCACCGACGACAGGTAAACCCTAAAATCATCTTCCTTTTTCTGTAATGCCCCCTTTCTGCAGGAACTGCTCGACTATGCTCTGGTTTCTTTCGGTTGATTTCCTGGACACATGCATCTGTAATAATTTTCCGTTTGCCACCTTTCTTCTTCATATGTATGTAGACTGCTGTAATGCATCTGTGATCCTTGTTGTATGTGGACAACCATGTTTGCCAACAGAGAAACCAAACTATGAGTTCATGTTTACTATTCTCCTCTGTCCTCTTTGGTTTAACTGATATTTATGCGAAATCATGTTGCACTCGGGTGTTCACTTGAAAAAAAGACAAAGTGTTTCGTATTATCCCATTTACAAGTCCTGTTATCGTTTAAAAAATCATGTCAAGCCAATATGGTTGGCATTCATCTAGTTGACATGAATCAGTTATGGACTACATGAATCAATTCAATTCTGTGATTTTTATGTCAGGACAGGGCAGTCAGACTTCGCTCACCCAGCCATGGCAGACGGCGACCCCAACTTGGGCTTCCTCACCCGCCGGGACACAGAGGTGAAGCTCCCCCGCCCTACCCGGGTGAAGAACAAGACCCCTGCGGCCATCCAGATCACTGCTGAGCAGATCCTCCGAGAAGCCCGGGACAGGCAGGAGTCAGAGATTCGTCCGCCAAAGCAGAAGATCACCGACCACACTGAACTCACTGACTACCGCATCCGCAAGCGCAAGGAGTTCGAGGACCTCATCCGCCGTGCCAGGTGGAACATCGGGGTGTGGGTCAAGTACGCCCAGTGGGAGGAGTCCCAAAAGGACTTTGCCCGGGCCCGGTCCGTGTGGGAGCGGGCGCTGGAAGTTGATTACCGGAACCACACGCTATGGCTGAAGTATGCGGAGGTGGAGATGAAGAATAAGTTCGTCAACCATGCTAGAAACGTTTGGGACCGTGCCGTCTCGCTCCTTCCCAGGGTTGATCAGTTATGGTACAAGTACATTCACATGGAGGAGATGTTGGGGAATGTTGCTGGTGCAAGGGAGATTTTTAAGAGGTGGATGGAGTGGAAGCCTGACCAGCAAGGGTGGTTGTCGTACGTCAAGTTCGAATTACGGTATGGGGAGGTGGAGGAGGCCAGGAAGGTGTATGAGCAGTTTGTTGAGTGCCATCCAAAGGTGGGTGCTTGGATCAGGTATGCCAAGTTCGAGATGAAGAATGGGGAGGTTGGAAGGGCAAGGGGTTGTTACGAGCGGGCTGTTGAGATTTTGACTGATGATGACGAGGCTGAGAAGTTGTTCATTGCATTTGCAGAGTTTGAGGAACGGTGCAAGGAGATGGATAGGGCAAGGTGTATTTATAAGTTTGCATTGGATCACATCACCAAGGTGAAGGCAGAGGATTTGTATAAGAGGTACTTGGCCTTCGAGAAGCAATATGGGGATAGAGAGGAGATTGAGGATGCTGTGATTGGAAAGAAGAGGTTTGAATATGAGGAGGAGGTGAACAAGAACCCATTGAATTATGATTCATGGTTTGATTACATTAGACTTGAGGAGAGCACTAGGAAGTTAGAGAGGATCATAGAGGTGTATGAGAGAGCTATTGCAAATTTACCACCTGCTGAGGAGAAGAGATATTGGCAGAGGTACATTTATTTATGGATCAACTATGCATTGTTTGAGGAACTTGATGCTGAAGACATGGAACGCACAAGGGAGGTTTACAGGTACAACAACAACACCAATCTAAGTCAAGTCTCACTATGTGGGGTTGGCCATATGAATTTTTTTACATGTATTTTTATTTATGGTCAAAATACATAAGTTTAAATCTTTTCTCACAATTCTTAATCAAGTAATTTCGTTTACCTCTTTTAGTTTCTTCTGCATTAAATAATTTTTTTCTCCTAATTGGTGCATTCTTTGGCTTCCCAAATATATGACCAAACCAACTAATATGGTTTTCTCTGTAACTGTTGTTAAATTTCATGCTTGCAGCACATGCCTGAAGCTCATTCCACACAAAAAGTTTTCTTTTGCAAAATTATGGCTTCTAGCTGCCCAATTTGAAATACGACAGATGAATCTAAATAGTGCCAGGAAAATTTTGGGAACTGCCATTGGAATGGCTCCTAAAGATAAGGTAGAAAAATGGTGAACATTTTTTCTTATGATATGCGATATTTTTGTTCCTTGCTGACTTTTTGTCAAGGTTTATTTCAATTTTCGCATGATTTATTGTTATTAATTTCTTTATTTGATGACTCTTTCTCAGATTTTTAAAAAGTACATTGAGATTGAGCTGCACCTTGGTAATTTTGATCGCTGTAGAAAATTATATCAGAAGTACCTTGAATGGTCTCCTGCAAATTGTTATGCATGGAGCAAATATGCAGAGTTGGAGGTGTCTTTGACTGAGATTGAGCGGGCACGGGGAATTTTTGAGCTTGCCATATCTCAGTCAGCACTTGACATGCCTGAACTTCTGTGGAAGGTGTGTTTTGCATGCTTCTTGAATATGCTAGGTGAATCTAGATTGCTGTTGCAATGTTGTGTGTTTATTTTTCATTTTATGAACTATGTACTTGATGGAGGGATGTTGTGGCACTAGTGACATTGTTAGTTCTTTTCTAGGAAAACATTCTTCTGATCTTTGGTAAACATGGGCTGTTTGACTCTGGGTAGTGGAGAATTTAAAAATTAAATTTAACTATTCTACGGCATTGACATGTTGATATCATCATCCATTGCCCATTCTTGATTTAGTTATATAGATTATTGTTATTTATTCAACCATTAGATGTGTTGATCTATGAATTAAAGGATTTTGCATGTTTGGCTTTTAATTATGGTAATTTGATGAATTGGTAACGTGAAAAATGTAAAATCAGAATTTTGAAAAATGTCATTGTTACTCCATTATATGTTATGTGGTTATTAGGCTATTGGATATTCATTTTTATGGATGTCTAGTTAACTCTCTCTATATGTACTTCATTTGTCATTAACAGAAATCAATCACTTTTCTTCCTACTTACTTGTGTTACCTGTGCTACACTAATCCTAGGACGTCAACAACCACTGCTGGCAGTTCAGCACCACTAGCCATTGTTGGTGGCACTTCCTGCCACTGTTTTTTGGCAGTCTAAGACCTCCAGAAGCCCTAGCTGTTGACCAGAAACATTTGCCACTGGCCCAAAACCTTGGTGGTTACCTTTAGCAATCATCTAGGGAAAATCTCTTCCTTTCCTTTCCCTCCCTTCCACTGTCACCATACTTTCACCTGTTCCTTCTCCCTTTATCTGCTGCTAATGACCTACTGACAACCTCTTTTCTGCCTTAGGAGGAGGCTGACAAACCTATTTCCAGCCCTCACATTTTTCCCTTTAACAGTGATCCACCATATGCCCAAGGGACCTTCCAACTTTTGTTTGCCCCTTCATCCAATTGCAAGAACATGGTTGTTGGCCTTTCTTTATCTGGTGCTTTACTGTTTCTTCCTCTATTTTATCAATTTGATTGAGATGAAGCTCTGAAGTTCTATTGTCAGCCATTCCAGTTACCATCTGCTGACATAATTGTCCTTTGTTTCCAATTAGTTTGAATAGAGTGCTGCATAAGGGTCCTGGGAAATATGTACAACTTAACATTTATTAAAAGGGACCACAAGGTAATTTCTTGACTCAATAAAAGTTGTAGCTGATGCCATGGGAAAACATAATATGATTTTCCCACCAAGGTTTTCAACATGGATAAGTGTCACTGACATGTTGGCTCAGGTTGTGCATTTGTTGACATGACAAGTAGGGTTGTGTTGACATGTGCACGTGTTGGTGAACATGGCAGCACTTGTCAGGCATGTTTAGTCATGCTGATCGTGTGCTAGCAATTGTTCTTCACAGGTGCATGCTGGTCCACACACCCAATATGAGCTTGACCTAGCACCTTTTGGTGCATTTTTTTCTATTTTTTGATTTTTTTTCAGCTCTAAAGATTCCTGCTGCCAACATATTTCTGCAATTTTTCTTTTCTTTTTTTGTGCTATTTATTATTATTACTTTTTTGTCTTTTTGTGTATGTAAGGATTCCAATTCTCTCCCTAGAAGATGATTTCTGAAGTCCTTGTCAAGCAAGTCCTCTTCTGTTCTCTCAAATATCTCATCTATGGTTCTTCATCCTACTCTTCAGGAAATTTCCTCTTCCAAGCAATTGCACATATGGTGCTTCTCTAGTAATCACCGAAATTCTTCAAAACTTGCTAATAATCATTCAAATTCCAACACCAACAATTCCTAAGTGCATTTCGTATTTTATGTTCTTGACAGAAAGCCAATTAGGAGGACAACACCAACAATTTGAAGAACGCATTCTACCTGGTGTTAGGCAGTATGAAAAGTTTGTTTGTACTAGGGTGATCTTATTACCTATATGTGAAGTATATAATACATATAATACATTCTATTGCTACATGCTAATATTAGTGCATGATGTGTTTCTATTGCAGTAAATATTCAAAATTTTAATAAATTATTTGTAAATGTGCAGTATTGTTTAATTTACTTATCCTAAATTTTCATGGCAAAATTGGTATTTGGGCATTTTTGTGGACTTTTATGATTTTTGCAAATTTTCACCAAAGTTTGACACGTCCTTTTTTCAAAATATCAAAGTTTAAACACATGTTATCGACATTGAAAATCTTGTTTCCCACCAAGTCATCTGTCAGCCCAAAAGAGGAATTATCTCTCCTAAGTATAGTTGGTATCTAATATGCTCCTCCACAACTCCTTGCACGCTATATCTAGAACACCAGAAGTCTCTGAATGTATAATCTCTCTCTATAATTCTGGCACTGTGAACATTTTGATGCTGGTTATTCTCATTATAATATTTTCTGTAATAGCGCTGACACATGAAATTATCAATGGATAAGCATAACATACACCTTAATAAAAACCTCTTTATATTCAAGATTTTGGATGACATCCTGATTTTTTGGTCAGAAATTCATGCTCTTCACAAGATTTCTTCTTGACAGTCGAGAAGACAAACAATACATGACCAAGCTTTTCCTTCTATTGTTACTAATAAGAAGTGCTTCAAAAGCCTTACTGATTAATTTGATTGGCAACACCTCCGAAAATGCTCAAACAAAGTATTTGACACACTTATTTTGTTTAAATCAGGCATATATAGATTTTGAGATAGCAGAAGGTGAATATGAAAGAACCAGGCAACTCTATGAGAGACTGCTAGATAGAACAAAACATTTGAAAGTGTGGATTAGCTATGCAAAGTTTGAAGCTTCTGCTCCTGCACAGAACCAGAATGGAAACACTTTGACAGAAGGAGATTCGGACGAAATGCCCCATAGGTGCCTTCAAAGATCCCGAGGTAATTTCAAGTAACAGTTTTCTTTCAGTTTATCATGGCATAATATTATCTTCATTTTTTCACTTTAAACTTTTAAGTATCTCTTTATGTTGCTGCATTGTAAATTATAGTTAAATCTGTATTTTCATTAGTACTGGAAGAACTGCTGAATGTACGAGTCCCCATCCCATGCTTCTCGGGATCAAATGTAGCTGCCTTGTTCTATTATATCAGTATCAGTTCTCATTTATGTTTTTTTTTGTTTTCTGCTGATTTTGATGCATGTAATCATACTTTGAAGTGACTTTCTATTAGTAAATGATGCTAAAAGATGCACATGTCTTAAATTAATATTCTCTTTTGTTTCATCGCAGGTGTTTTTGAAAGGGCATTTGACTATTTTAGAACTTCGGAGCCTGAGTTGAAGGAAGAAAGAGCGATGCTTCTGGATGAGTGGCTTAGCATAGAGAGGAGTTTCGATAGTGTTGGGGATGTTGGTTTGGTCCAGAGGAAACTTCCTAGAAAAGTAAAAAGAAAGAGGCCCGTCAAAGCTGAAGATGGCACTCCGGCTGCGTATGCTGCCCATCTCTTGATCTTTTAGGTTTTAAAGATTCTTACAGGATCTGGTTATTGAGATCAACTTATTTATGAGACTTTGATTATATTGCAGCTACGAAGAATACATCGATTACATATTCCCCGACGAGGTGGCCATGGATCCAAACCGAAAACTTTTGGAAGCTGCATACAAGTGGAAGAAGCTCAAGTCATCTGAAGAAGATTGATTGCCTTTGTGTGTTTTGACAACCAGCTACAATTATTTTCTGGGAGCTCCAATTGTCAACTCATCGTTCCTTGTAACATCTCATTTAGAAGGAACTAACAGGATAGAAGAATTTCGAAGGATAAAGCCTTCTAGTTGAGAGTTGGGACAAGGATTTGTAATTTATATTTTGTAAATTTAATATTGGCATTTTTAGTGATCAACACGAAGGTACAGGCACATTATATTAGAAAGTCCATTGTAACACATTTTGCTTGTCGACGTCGATGGTAATATTCCAAAGTGACGTATGATTCCTTTGAATTAAATGGGTACAGATGATTCTTTTGTATTTTTGCAGATACTATGATTGAGCAAGTATTTCAGATGATTACGTACACAGCTTCAAATGTTGCATTGATTTTTATGGAAAATTATTAAATCCTTTTGTAATTTTCCAGGAACTCTTTGTGCACAGTTAGGGCGCTCGAATATTTTATATTACAGAAAATTGTGATTTTACGAAGATTTTAACTATAAATTTCTTTTAAAAAAATATCAATTATTACATATTGGAAATGATTTTCCTCTTATTAATTAGTAGTTATTTTTTCATTGTCATGTTCCCATTTTTTCATTGCCATTTCTGTGGAGTGGTGTTTGTCTGCAGCAACATATATTTCCAACGATACGACACGTTGGAAATATAAGAAATAGAAAAGTAAAAGGAAAAAGAAAATTGGAAAATGAAAAAAAATTTAAAATTATTTGTGTATGTTATAGAAATTTTAGAAAATTAATTTAAAAAATTTATAAATATTTTATATTTTAACATTTTAAATATAATTCTACATGTATTCACAAGTTTAGCGATATTAGAGGAGGTCAAACCAGATGTATAAGGTCAAGAAGATACATCATCACGAAATTTTTACTAATTACAAGAAATTTTTTGATTTAATAGATAAGAAATGATTAAAAAAATTATATTTATAACAATAAAAAAATTTAAAATTTTTCTATATTTTTTAAAATGTTAATTCAAAAAAAAATTTAAAATTTTTCTTTTTCAAGATTTACAGGAAAGATGTTACTCATTTTTATTTTGATGTATCATTTCTCGGTACAAACTTTTCTATTTATTATCATATTTTTAATGAAATTACACAAATTTGACCATTTGCAACGAGACAAGTATAAGTAATTTCGATGAGGTTTTGGATCAGAACGTAAACCTAAAAAGATGGGGTTTTTTTTACGAAATTTCGTGGTAGAAGAAGATGCAAACCAGACGACAAGCGGGAGAAGAAGAATCTGGGGAGGGAAAGGGAGCGGGGAGGGCGCGGAGTGGTGATGGCATGCGCGGCGATTCTCCTCCACTCGCAGGTGAGCTACTTTCGCCAGCCGAACCGGACGCACCACCACGTCTCGTCGCACCCAGGAATCAAGCGCCGGTTCCTTCGGTTCGCCGTCGAGGACGGTGGCGTGGAGAAGCCCAATGGAGTCGTTGCTGCCATTGAAGAGAGAAGTTCTGGTACAGTTGTCTTGTCTCTCTTTTCTTGTCGTTCTAAAGACGAGAGTTTTTTTGGTATTGGGTTGTTTCGATCTTCCTTCTGAATTGGGCTGGATTTGCTGGTGGAAGAAAGAGCTGGGCTTAGCTTTTGGGAGTCGAATGGTAGAGGTTTTTTAATTGTTTGGATGGAGGAATTTACCTGGAGGGTAGCTAACGAACGAATGAGGAGGGAAAAGACACGGTTTTATTGGGTTCCCCTTTTAATTTCAGTTTTGTTTATTATTCTTTCCGGTTGTATGGTGCTCATATTCTGGTTGATGCGTGTAAGTGATCTTTTATTTAATTAACGGAGATTAAGTGTTTATTTCTCACTGAAGTTGGAAATAGTGAAGTTAGATTCTAATTGATCTTTTATTTAACTTGGATTGGTTTAAAAAATTCTATTGAGTGATGGAATTAGATTCTTTAGATGAGAAAGGAAAACACTAGAGTTGGCATTTCCATCATTTGGGAGGACTACAACCCAATCATGAACTTTACAGTTTGTTGGTTCACCATTCCAGTCAAAAAGTTGCTTTTTGTGAATAACCATTCAGAAAAGCTAATATCAATTTTGAGAAATTGAAGGAATGAAACAATTAGAATATTAAAAGTTTAATTTTCTCACCCACAACTGTAGTCAAGAATGTCTCTTTTTAAGTGAGAAATCAGGAAAAATATTATGAATTTTGAGAAATTAAAGAAATGAAGGTATTAGAGTTTTTGTGAAGAAGGAAATGCACATTCGTATGTTTAGTTCTGCGTATTATTGCAGATCAAATAACGAATTAGTGGAAAATAAGACAAAACCTGAGTTTCTTCATTGCAATTTCTTTTCATTTATCCGTTGAGATTTTTTTACTTCTAAAATGTGATGATCTGGTGATGTCTCTCTACTTAGAAAAACTTATGATTCTTTGATTAGAGATAATCACTGTTGCCAAATCTTTTCCTCTTACCCTTTTGACTAATGGACAGCTCAATTGAATTCTACAAAGTGTATCTAGTTGTCTAACTTATTACATGTACGTCAAGGGACTTATAAAACAATGGAAGAATCTTACATCCAAATAAAAATAATTAATATATCAGGATAATTGATAGTTTCGAGGTGAATCCATTCCAACCTTTTTCTATTTTTGTTTGTCATGCCTTTCAAGTTTATTTATGCTTACTTCTTTAATGTTTATTTATTGTATTTTTTTATTTTTTTGCCCAACTACTAATTTTGTAGTAGGGAAAATGTTTTGTTGATCAAATTCTCACGTTTTCTACTTGTCAGAAAGCAACAAGAGTAAGATGGAGGAGCAGTTACCAGTAAATGCTGAAGGAGATAAAGAGCAGAGTACACTTTATGATTTTCTTTATCCTAACAAAGAGCTCCTTCCAGATGATAAAGAGATGAGCATATTCGATCATTTGGAGGAGTTGCGTGAGAGACTTTTTGTGTCAGTTTTGGCAGTAGGGGCAGCTATGTTGGGCTGTTTTGCATTCTCCAGAGAACTGATTATACTTCTTGAGGCTCCCGTCAGTGTTCAAGGAGTTAGATTTCTGCAACTCTCTCCAGGGGAATTCTTTTTCACAACTCTGAAGGTAAATTATAAATTATTTCCATAGTTATTTAGGGTGATTCCTTTTTCTCGTTTTTTGCTTTATTGGTCAACTAAGATAGCTATTTTCTTCACTCCTGTTTGCTGGATTCTCTTTTGATTACATATTGGAAATGATTTTCCTCTTAGTAGTGATTTTTTCAGTGTCATGTGAAATGTAGCTGGGTTTCACTGGAAAATGATATATTGCTGCTTCCTCTTTTATAACCACCATATTCTATTGTTTATGTCTTTCTATGGAGTGGTGTTTGTCTGCAGCAATATATATATAATCTGGCATAAAATGAACTACATGCAGAACCAGGCTAGGGTGCCGTTAAAATTGAAAAGAAAAATTAGACAATCATGTTATCATATAGTGCGATGTTTGTAAGCTTCTTGTATCAAAAGAGTTTCACCATATAGATTTCGAACTCGACCCTACCCTATAATGAAGAACGTTTCTGTTGGAGTAAGTTACTCATTTTTATATTGATGTATCATACAGGTTTCTGGGTACTGCGGGCTTCTGTTGGGAAGCCCTGTGATTCTTTACGAGATTATTGCCTTTGTCTTGCCTGGTCTAACAAGAGACGAAAGGAAGTTCTTGGCTCCTATTGTCCTGGGCTCATCAGTGCTCTTCTATGCTGGCATTGTTTTCTCCTATTCAGTTCTAACTCCAGCAGCTTTGAATTTCTTTGTTAACTATGCGGAGGGGGCTGTGGAGTCATTGTGGTCCATTGATCAATACTTTGAGTTTGTCCTGGTGCTCATGTTCAGCACAGGCTTGTCATTTCAGGTAAATCATGTTCATTCATAAGACCCCTCTCCATTGTCCTATTCCAAACCGATCTTTTCCATGCATCAGTCTCCTCAGCTAGATCTGAGAGAGAAATATATTCTAGTATTTACGGTAACTAATTGGTTAGTTGAAATTCTGATTACATTTTGTTTCTTATTTATCATTTGCAGGTACCTGTCATTCAACTCCTGTTAGGGCAATCTGGCTTGGTGGGTGGGGATCAAATGCTATCCATATGGAGATACGTTCTTGTTGGTGCCGTTGTGGCAGCTGCCATTCTTACGCCATCAACCGACCCACTAACACAGATTCTTCTGGCAGGGCCACTTGTTGGTCTGTACTTGGGAGGTGCTTGGATGGTAAAGCTTACTGGCCGTTAAGTGGTCTGTAGTAGGGTGTTATAATTTCCACATGTATATCATAAACACTCAAGAAAAGGTTAAAAATGTCAACTGCATGTTGTATGTGGTTCTCTTCCTTTTTTATTTTTTTGGGTTTATCGCGGAAACATTCCGAGTCTAAGTCCAAACCTAGCAAGGTAAGTTACTTAAAAGGGGGGTTTATGTAGATTGGAAAGTTCAAAAATGCAAAGTTTGAAATTTTTTTTTAAAAAGTAGGGTATTTATTTGTGTAGATCAAAAAGTTGGAAAAGAAAATTTAACTGTCTAGTCGTATAAATATTTTAACATTCCATCTCTCTTTCTTGCTTTCTCCTTTCCTCCCTCGCGAAAGATGCCTTCTGTCCAAACTCTTAAATGCTTGAACTTTCGCATTGCCCTTGCTGCCTTCTCGCCTATGTTAGCTTGCTTGCATTGGCCATTCTTTCCGCTCGCCTGTGGTTACTCCTTCCACTTGCCTACTTAACGTCGCCTTCGATCGCTTCTTAACTTTACGTTTTCGTTTTTGTTTTCCGACTTTCTGGTATGCACAAACAAATTTTAACACACCTTCACCACCTTGAAGCTTCCCATCCTCTACTACCTCGAGCTCAGGCCCACAGATCTTTCAATCAATTCTAAGAATGAATGTCATTCGACACTGCACTGAAACATCAACGCCTATGACCATGAGCTGATCAGCCAACCCCTTGGTGGGGAAGGCCTCCATCATCCATGGCATCTGAACGACGTCCTCGTCAACTGCTTCCAGATTTCACCGGAGGCACGGCCGCTCAAGAACCAGAGGAGGGGGGGGGGGGCCAGAACCAGCGGTGGTATATAAATATATACATGTGTGTGGGGAAATACCATTTACTAATAACGACATTAGGGTCTCATTTGTTAATGAAATTTTAATTCTAACTTTAACTTTAATAATTATGAAAAACTGTAATTAAAAGTAATTTCATAAATGATATTAAAATTACATGGTAAATTGTAATACGAGAGTTTGTATGAAAATTTGTATAACATATAAAAATTTGTATAAGATATAAATACAAACAAAACCTAAGTAGTTTGAAAAACATGAGAGAGAGAGCTAGCAGCAATTGGTACAAGAAACTGAAAGACCAATGTCCAAAAACTACCTAGCAGCAATCAAATGAGTAACGTTGGGTAGTTTGAACCGAGAGTTTTAAAGAGTGGGTTGGGTAAGCATCCTACCCACAATATATAGGGTCTAGAAAGAATCACATTATGCACAAACCTACTTCCATAAATGTAGAAATTACTTCCTATAATTCAAACCTGTTGATATATAAATCAGGAGCAACACAGTCATTTTTTATTTTCAAAAATAAAAATATTTCTTTATTTTTTGTACAATATAATGGGAACGATCTGGTACCAGGCAACTTATCAGCATTACTGAATTTCTTATTCTAAATATTGCTAACCTATGTGGATGAACATCAATTCAAGTATGAGAGAGCAGTAGCTGCTGGACTAGAGGTCTACATTGTGATATAAAAAAGAAGTCACTGGAAGTTCTGGCTATTTACATGCACGAGAGAGAAGCCCCGTGGGAGTGTGTTGGTCGTTGGCGTCTGTTGGCCTTTGCAAGAAAGTTAAGAAGCTCTTCAGGGCATTCACGTACACGGTGGAAGAAGCATCACTATCTTTTCCCTTGGCAACGTACGTCTCGATATCATCCAGGTTTCTTCTGTGTTGGACTCACTTTGGAAGTCTGGCAAACAAATGATACAAGGTTAGGAACTTGAAGTTCTTTCCTAAGAGTTAACGAGGTTATGAACTGTAAGTTCATTATAGAGGACAATCCTTACCGAACTGGGGTAAATGTACTAATTAATAAATAACACCATGTTCGAAAAACTTGATGGACTAAATCTGTGATTTAGATGTTCAGCAAAAAAATAGATAAAAAATTTGGTACGATGTGTGTGAGCAGATGATGGATCTACATCAAATGACTATAAGCAATGACACTTGCAAGAATGCTTGCAGAAAACTTGATGAAAGAGGCAAGCATGACCAGAATCAAGCTTTCATTGATACAATCACACACAACCATAGTGCATGGCAGCTAATATAAAACTGGAGCAAGGTTATAATCAATCACTTCGGTTCGATGTGTGCATGTGCAGAAGGATCCACTTCAGCAAAAATAACAAGGTATACTGTAGTGCATGACTTTCACGACTGCAAGCAACGATGGTTGCAAGAATTTTTTAAAAAAAATGGTTGATTTTTTTGGGTATTTAACCTTGAACATTTCCCTCAGGAAATACATGTAAACAAGAAACACCACCTATGTAAAATAAATCATTGGTGGTAATGACGGTTGTTGCAGATACGAGAAGTTCACAGAAGAGGTGAACACGACCAGAATCTAACTGTCACAGATACGAGCATAAACAACCATAGAAGCAAATATTTTGGCAGCTATTATACAACAGGAGCAAGGGTTGAGATCTCAACTTTTTTTGAGCAGCAACAAGGGAAATATATTGAAATTGATAAAATCAAGAGACCTACACAAGTCAAAGGAAAACTGAAACAAAACCAAATGGAAGGGGTTGGCATCTCAACTTGTCAGCTAGAAAAAATGATTTAATGAGAGGCCCAATGAAGACTTATTAGAAGCAATATATGGCCTAAGGTGTTCCTTAGCAAGCACCTCTTAACAAGGAATTAACCAGCAAAAACACCTTCACTTATTTATTTTCTAAAAGCTTAAATTAACAAATCATTTGGACTAACACATAAAGGTAAAGAATATCCCTGTCATTCTACTGTGTACAATAAAAGGACAAAAGAATAACCTGAATTGTTGAAGGTGCTGCAGTAGTCCAGCTGTGAGGATAATGCATGGTAGATTCTTCCCTAACAAAAGTGACTATTCTTGCCCGTGCTGGCGACTCTCTTGCATGACGTGGTGGCATTTCTCTCATCACCCACAGAACAAAAGCTGATGGCACAGATGTACCTGTATGGTTGTTTCAATTGTGAGATAATCATCTAGAAAAGGTTTTGTCATGATGGTGTGCAGAACATGAAATGGTGCATTGTTAAAGATTGGTGGTAGGGTTCATAGGATCCTAGAATATGATAAGTGAGAGCAGGTATCTAAATAAGTGTGGAATTAAAGGCACAAGAGAAACAAGCAAGATACAAGTAAGATGACATGCATGGCGGTTAAGAAAACAGTGATTGCTTTATAGAATCAATGTGTCATGTTACCAGCATATTTAGTTCCTCAAAATTTGTAAGAGCGTGCTTTCCAAAAGCATTTGTTGATGAGGGCATTGCTCAAATAAATTCTCCATAAAGAGAAAACCAACAAAAAGGAATGTTACCTGTTAGATAATATAAAAATAGTATAACAGAAGTGTTCACACTATTCTTAAGCTTTGTGCGGCTGGTTGGCATCACCTGCAACTATGGCATAAATATCAACTTGGGTGCTGGCAAGCTGCAAAGATATTGATTGTAATGCAAAATGGAAATGATGCCCAGAATAGGAACTTACAGGGGCATTAGTCACCAAAGCTAGTATAGAACTAGTTGTAAAACACACTAGAGAAACAACTGCCAAACTAGCAACCTGAGATGACAGAAAGACAGACGTGAATACTTTTCTTGGGTACTAACCATGAAACATATAGTCAAAGAACTAAAAAAGAAGAGTTGCCTCAAAAAGAGAACACAGTGAAAAAAAAAAAGCAATGCCAAAGAGAAGCCCAAGTTCCTGGACATGACATCAAAGGATAAAAATCTGGTGCAAATATGGAAATCCTTATAAAAAATGGATATGCATGTATCCAGTTCTTTAATCAGTAATAGTAATAAGCATCTAAAACAGTAACGTTAAGGACTTCAATGAAAAATAAGATATTCTATCAGAAACATGACAGGTTAAAAACTTGTAAAGGATTACACATCTATGGGTAGAAGCATATAGAAATACTATTAGTCTGGAATTTAAAAAAGAAAAGAAAAACAGTTTCAGCCAGTTGACCAAAGATTGCAAAACTTGAAATGATACAACAATGAAAACAAAAACTTTCTGGCAATACATACATAACGAAACTCAACTATAATATAAGTACCTTCCACATTTCAGATGAAACAGTTTCTGAGCGTACTTTGCTCATCTTTGAAAACAAAAGTCCCCCTGAAATTGAACAAAAAAAAATTCAAAGAGAAAATTGAAAAACAAGAATTCTGTGACAAGTCACAAGCAACAACATATTGCAAAAGCAAAGGCTATCAACACTATACATGGTACATTTGTAGATATAAACCCAATGCATAAGGTCCCACCAATGAAAGTTTGGAGATTAGTTACACACAACCTTACCCCATAAATAGAATTTTTTCTGGGATCTAAGCCTATGACTCTCTAGGTCATAATGGTCAACTTACCATTGCAATGCAGCTCAGCAGCTCACCACACATTTGTAGCTTTATATAAAAAAAAGAAGAGTATATTCATAGTTAAAATTCGGAAATTACATTCATAGAAGTGCTATGACTTCTACGATTCCATTTGGAAGGATTTCACATCACTAAAGGAAAATTTAAACAACAACAAATCAAACCATAATCTCATTGGGGTCGTCAAATTTATACATGAAAAGCAAAAATTATTGGAAACTCCAAATTCATTAGTGATTTATCCTGCATCAAGGGCTATCATATATCAAATAAGCAATCCTCAATAAGTGATAATCTAAAATTATCCTGTCATCAATTACAGGTAAAAAAAGGTATATTTTCAGCAGTGTTAAGCAATGTTTGGCAAAAGTAGCAACACCTCTCCCATGTAATGGAGCGGAAACTGTAGCCACTCCACCCAAGAGTCTTCCACCAGCCACTCCAGGATTTCTTCATCCATGAACAGTATTTGGAGCGGAAGGTAGCTACACTCCATGTAAGCATGGATCTCGTTTAGTAAAAAAAATTGAAAAAAAACGAACACATGGGCACACACACTGAAAGGAGTAGGGTATTACTTAAAAATAAGCACAGTCTTACACAAACAAATGAGTCCAGATCTCAACCTAAACATTGCATATTATGTATTTTCCCAAAGGTGAAACCTCTTGAAATTTTAAATAATTCTAATCAAATATTGCTCAAAAAAACTTCTTGCAAACCCAATACCTTCTATAAAATATCTATTCTGAATACAAAAAAAAAATCGGCCTTGATCAAGTTCTAAGAAATTTTAATGTAGCATAATTTGTAAAGAAATTCTACTTCAAACTGGAAATGGTAAGATGGGTCACTTGAAACTTTGTAAGGTCAATAAGTTAGAATATGAGATCAGCTAACAATGCTGCAATGTAGTAATGCTTGGATCCAATATATCATCGTTTTAACTATTTGTTTTTTAATGCTTACCATAGCAAGCCAATGCTCCCCCTAGCAAAAGCATAACCGCAGAAAATGTGTCCAGATAAAGCTGAAATTTAGAAAGTTAATTATAACATAAATGATCAGCAATCAGAAGTTCAATGATTTTTGGTTCAAAAATGAAAACTGAAAATACTAGAATATCAAAGACAGAGATGGAAGGTTTACAATTATAAATAAAGATCATACGGCACCATCTAGGATCAAGGAAAGACATGTGACAATATTTGAATAAATTCATACAAACGTAAATGACTGATTATACTTGTAAAAATCATAAAAATCTATAACTTGAGTACCATCCTTCCCAAGTATGCATCCAGAAGTTTTTATAATACTTGAATAGATGGCCATAGAACATGGGTTTTGAACTGGCGCAATCACTATGGAAAATAAACTTTTTTATTGAAAGGTAATATGGAAAATCAGTATTATCTAGAGAGGCATGATAGATGGGTGAAAGAAAAAAGGGCATGAAGATACACAATTGAAAACAAAAGGCAATAAGTAAAACCAAGTACTAAGACGCCACATTGCCCATGCAGTAAGCCAAGGTACCTTGGCCATATGTAATAGTAATTATGCATACTTCTAACTAATATTATTTATGTAAACAATATATATTTCAATAATTATGTATATTTTAGTAATAGTCCACCAAAATATACATATTTAAGATTTCTAAAAGCAAAATCCTAAACATATATATTACTTCAATGGGTTCAACATAAGATTTGCTAAATCAAGACAAGGCAAAGCACAAACTAGTCATGCCTAGATGCATAGATGACACTTAGGCACCTTCCTTAATAAGTACGGGTAAAACCATAAAAACTTTCTGCATTTGGTGGTGTGGTTCGTTAACAACATGAATCACCTTCTCACGCTCAAGCAATTATATTTAAAAGCAATCCCTTAGTAGATTGCACTGTCACACCTAACTAGGTCACCTTATCTCCTTAAACACATCTATATTCAACAATATTAGCAAAGCCAGATGCTTGAGTACAAGGTTTTTATCCTTATGGAATGTAGTTTGCATGTATTATACTTATTTTACACTTGTATTTTCAAAGGATGGGAACCAACTATGATAATCTACATTGATGATTTGTGGATATTTTACTTCATTGGTCCGATCCCATGTAGGAACTTTCCATGAAACAATCTTGCAAAATGGATCTAACAAAGAGATTTAATTGTCCCTGACCTTGCTTCATCTTAATTGTTATGTGGAAAAAAAAAAACAATAATAGCTGTCATCATTCAAGTGCAGATAATATTTTATCCTTCATGTCTATGGAGCTTTAAAATTTTCATAATAGCTTTCCAATGTAGAATTTTTATTATACATCATTTTTGATGAATCAGTACAAAGCACTTTATTTTGGGACTTGGGAGGGGGAAAGAAAAATTTGCATTTACCAATTGATATAATTGAAAAATAGATATGGTACTAACTACTAAGCTCCAATTGGAGGGAAACAAAAAAACAATGAACTTATGTTATTAAAGTGAATGATTACCCAACCTAATTGGATGTTAAAAATAAATTAGCTCCTGATTCAGTGAATGGAACATCTCCTTTTTTGACTCCCAGCAATTTGTTTTCTATTATGGAGATACATATTATTGAATAGAAAGTTCATAGCTTCAAATTTAATTTGAAGACAATTGAATATATAACATCAGCCCAGGATGGCTAGATCTGATCATCAAGTTGTAAATATCCATGACGAATTCAAGCCCATTAAGAACCTTACCAAGGTCATGAGTGAGGAATCAATGTGATTTTTCCCTTTCCCTATCCAGATGAGCACCGTAGATGCAACCATAAAAAGAAAAGTAAACAGAACTACCTAAAATGGTCAGTAGGCACATGTAAGTTTGTTGTTAACAATACAAACAAATTTCAATTGAATAGTTAAAAGCAAGTGCTATTAACCAGGAATACAATTTTTTGCCGTCGGCCCATGTGAATAGGTGGGAAGATGAGACATGTCCTACGGCGGTTCCCATGTGATTCACCTAACTTAGTTTTTGTTTTTTCTAACAAGTTTTCAGTATAGCCATTTTCATCTTCATCATCATCTTTATCATTAGCTTGATGGCATAAATCCACCCTGAAATTTTAAAACATGTGCAAAGAGAATATTTTGCATGTGAGGATGTAATTATGTAAAGGACTATAGAGAAAACTGAAGAGCATACAGAAAACCATAAATAAACCTATTTAGGCAGAAGTAACTCTGGAAAAGGCCACATAAAATAGGTGCTATTAGATCACTAATTAATCAAACATGATGTATAAATTGATGAAATTTTTTCTTATTTTTTCCCAAAAATATTTTTTGTATCCATATGTATTTTAAGAACACATTTTATTGATCTTGAAACACTTCAAAACTGAAGATTACTCTTTTTACCTCAAAACAAGTATTATGAGTTTCCAGTTCCATGTCTAAGTTGGTAACCAAAGAACCAAAGTGCTATGGAGTATGGACACCTTGCATCCATGGTTCCCATACGCATAGGAATCTCAGTGGAACTAAGTGAATCTAATTTTGTTGTGTGCAATACATAACTTCTTCCTTGGGAACAAAGGGAATATATCCTATGCCTCATTAAGCCCAAGGGAAAGGTGTATCTTGAAAACTCAGTGAGACATGCTTAAAACTAGTTTTTTGGTGGAATAATAGGATCATTTAATTTTTATAAGAAAAATCCAAAGAAGAGCCTGCAATAGCCATAGAAAAAATTACATATGAAAAGTAAGATTAAAAAATAACAAACATTTTTGAATAAGTGCTGCTTCAATAAAAAGGTACCAGATCACTGCCTGGTGAGCATAACCTATCCTATGCCTAATAATGATATATTGGCTGATCATTTAATATTTATTATCAATCCATGAAAATACCATATACCAAGGAATATGAAAAATAATGATGACATTATTTTTAAGCTTTTAAAAATTGCAAGGAAAGTGTAAAAATTGGAAAAGCGTTAATGAGTAGGGCAGCTACACAACAATCAAGATTTGGTTGTAGAAATCATACCAAAATGATAACAGAAGAAGAAATGCTGCTAGAAACAGAATTTCTGGGCAAGCTGCAAAGCAAGAAATGCTATAAGGTACTACCTCTTGAATCTTAAGAACTATGAACTAATAAAAAAATTGAATACTTTCAAAACATACCCATGAGAACAAAACCACAAACATGAGACCAACACAGCCAGCGTGAACAAGTTGCAATAGGAATGGATATAAAATAGATTGTAAATCCTGACAAAAAGATTAGAATCAACAGAAATATATGTAATAAAGAATGAAATTTTTTCATTGAACTACTGAATGCTTTAGAAATAAGTTATTTCAAAAATCTCTTCTTAATAAGTAAAAATCAAATAAACCAATGAAAAATTTCCAGTGGTGCCAAACTTGAAAGCAAAAGTATATTTTTCTAACTTGTTTATTTTGGGCAAAGCATGACAAAGTGTGTTCAAGCTTCCAAGTAAACTAAGCTTGATAAGATCTTAAAACACTTGTATATTTTTCTATTTTTGCATTTGCAACTCCTTTGACATTCTTTTTAAGTCTTTTGTGCTCACTTCTTAAGTAATTAGAGAAAAAATGAAAATTGGGAAAATTGCTAATAAAAGACTAATCATGACATATCAAAGCATACATATGAATGAAAACAATTTTCAAGAAGATTATTATAGGTAGTAGTGATACAAATAAATCTAGTGCACAATAGAGGAACAAAACAAATTTCCTCGACAAATACATAAAGTTAGGCCTCAGAACTGACACTAAGATGTGCAAGCCATGGTCCCATTAAATCACAAACCTTTTAAAAAGATCAAATTTCATCTTAATAGGTGGCTTTAGAAACTATCTAGCAGTCATTAATAAGTGATACCTTCTGGAATCTTATATAATATTGAAAATAAATTTGTGGTACTCCATGAAATCTCAACACATGTATGAGTACTGGTACATTACTTTTCCAATTAAAGGACACAGATACAGTTAATAGTAAAGAAAATAACAAAATCATGCTAACAAGGTAAGTGAAAATAAAGTTAATAAACCATGTCCAATCATATCTCATACCAATATTGGTATCATATTGTGTCTAAAATGGGAACGTGAGTTGGACCAGGCATTGTGGAATATCATAGGCAGGATTTCAAAATCGACTCACATAATCAAACAGCAACTAAACTTGCACTCTTTCTTTACAGAAAAAATTGAAAAACAAAATCCAATAGAAAATTTTCCTACCTAAGCTGGAAGAGCCAATAATCAAGTGGAATATCTGCAGCAGAATAATAATGTCATCACAACAGCTGTAATCTAGTGTTAAGAAGCTAATATTTTTACAAATAGAAATCTGAAATATAATACAAGACGTGATGTTATGCATCCTATAAGGATTTCAAGGCTAAGGAAGCTTCTTATTAATTAAATAAGATAAAACAAGTGATTAAACTAGGTTTTGATCAAGGAGATCAATACCCAGTGGTACAAAACTCCCTAACTTTTATTTGATGTTTGTATTCATAACTAGCATTCAAGGCATTATTTAAGCCAATCACATGCTTGGTATGCAAGTTTTATTTTTCAAGTTCATGATGACTCTGATAAGTTGAAAAATAGGAATGTTACAGTAGAATATCAATATAATTGTTATCATGTTGGTGGAAAAATGACAAAAAATCATTCAAAAGATTAACACGTTGGTTTTGCATCATCAAATTGAAAATAAGACGTTGGACCTATCATTGAAATTACAATGACATACATTGATATTTGGTATTATGCACATAAGTCATATATCATAATCAACATTCTATAAATGTTCATGTTGAAAGTAATCTCATATATTAACAAAATTCAGCTGAGTAGTTAAAGAGATTTTCATTATGTTATAAGCTTAATTTTCATCAATAAGATATATGATATGAAACTATCATCCAACATTTCCCCACACGTGCACAACATGTATTTTTTATTTTTGGCAAGAAGTGAGGCCCACGACCTAGTGTTCTGATATCATGTTAAAAGTGATCTCATATATCAACAAAACTCAGTTGAGTAGTTGAAGGGATTTCTACTTTCAGTTGAGTAGTTGAATTTTGTTGATATATGAGATCACTTTCAATTTACTATTAAAGCACTAAGTCTTGGGCCCCACCTCTCACCGAAATCAAAATCACACATGTTATGCATGTGCGGAGGAGTGTTGGAAAATAATTACACATTGGGTATCTTATTGATGAAAGACTAGATTTATAACATAGTGAAAATTTTTTCAACTATTCAGTTTAGTTTTGTTAATATATGAGATCACTTTCAATTGTTCAAAAAATATTATTTGCTAAATGTAGCAGATGCTTCAAAAAACTAATTTTTTTACTTACAAACCTTACCTTTTGTCGAGTCCATCCAAGTTTTCGATCACACAAATGAATCCTTAGCATCTAACAAGACAAACAAAACCAATAAGACAAAAAAATGTAATATGAATGGTACAATGTGCTGGTCCAAGACCTTATATTTGGAGCATGAACCCAACACACACATGAAATACAAAGGATAGTCAATAATGGAAATATAAATTGATAAGTTTTCACATTTCATTTAGGCTTTCCAAATAATATATTCATTCAAAAAATCAAAAAGTTCTCTCATTGAAGCATTTGTTTCAAGCAGGATATTTAGTTAATTTATATTTGACTTTTAAATGATAAATATGCTGCATATCCAACAAAATATTAGAATTATTATCCTTTAACAAAAGTGAACAATGAAGAACTTGAATATAAATTATGAAGCACAACTTCTTTTTGAATTTCTACATTCAATAATCAAGTGCTTGAAACTTCTAATGATGTGGAATTTGGAGAGGGAACCATTGTACACAATCTTTAACCCCATAACTTTTGAGCATAGTTATTAAGGTGCCCATTTAAATCTTCATTTTCTGATTTTTCATACATATATTATATATATTTATAAATATTTAAAAGTAATTATGCATACTTATCTCTATTACTTCCTATATAGCATAAAATGCATAAATGATCTTAACGTCAAAATAGGAAGTCAAATAATACTAATAAGTATATTTCAGTAATATGTATGATTATATATTTCAATAATCAAGTATATTTCTTTAATATTCCATTAAAAAATACATATTTATGTGTTTTGCAAGGGAAGAACTTTATTAATGTATTTAATTAAATGAAATCAAGAAAAAATTCACTTAAATAAGACAAGGCAAGCCAAGCCACCAAGGTGTGGCCAAGTCATGCTTGGGCACCTACTACTTGTGTCTGCCTAATAAGTATGCTTTTGAGACTAATATAGATTATAAAATTCATTCACTTTCTATTTTAAAACATAAACTAAACATGCTTTGGAGTATTCTAGTGTTTAACACTCATGACCATGAACCATGTCATTAATCCCAGATGTTATTGGATGACTACAAGGTGTTCCCTTACTTTATTCAACAAATAGACTTTCCTTGAAGGGAAGACACTCAAGTGTTAATTCCCCATATTTCACTAAATTAACCTAGTGATATTTTGGAATGATCGGCTATGCAGCCGACATCTCCGAAATTATTTTACTAAATTAGCCTAATGATATTTCAGAATGTCTAGCTATACAGCCAACATCTCTGAAATTATTTCACTAAATTAGCCCAATGATATTTCGGAATGTCCGATTATACAGTCATCATTTTTGAAATTATTTCAGCAAATTAATCCATTATCATTTCAGAATGTCTGACTATATAGCTGGCATGTCCAAAATTATTTCAGCAAATTAACCCACTATTATTTCAAAATGTCCTACAATATAGCCGGCATTTCCGAAATTATTTTAGTAAATTAATCCATTATTATTTCAGAATGACTGGCTATACAACTAACATCTCTAAAATTACTTCAGCAATATAGCCAGATTTTTTGAAATTTTCTGAAATTGTACCATTAATGCCACCCATTCTGATTCTCCTCACGAGATGGCCTACAAATCGGCCCCTAAATCAAGATCCGCCCCTCTGATAGGATGCAACCAATACGAGGAGGGCACAGAAACCAAGATAACGACCTCCCAATCTGTCTTGGAGGCACATTGCACCTCATCCATTCCCCCTATAAAAGGCTTCTTCAAAAAGTAGCTAGGGCATCCATCAATCAACAGTAAGCACAGTGAGACTCCGAACCTTAGCTCATTTAGAGGGAAGGGAGAGCTATCCCTCCCCGATGCACATGAATCCTTGTGCATTGTATTAAAAAAGCATAACATTATGGGCAGCAGGTTATGCCATCTACTCCTATTCTTCATGGTTCCATCAACCATGAAAACTTGTTTTTATTGCATTTTATCATAAGCATTTTCTCTTATGTTTTGTGCATGAATCCTAGCACATTTATTACGATTTTTTATGCCATGAATCCTTGTGTAAGAAACCATATCAGTTAGCTCGTGCATGCATCCTTGCATGAATATTTTTCAATTGTTTTTATTGTTGCATTGCATGCATCCTTGTAATGCATTTTGATTTATTATTTTGCTTGCTAGCATTTTTACAATTTTCTCAACTTAGCTTTTCTATGGATTGTTAGGGTTCTGAGCATGAATCCTTGCTCAACCCTTAACAAATCACATCACTTAGCTGCATCAATGCATTCAACACGTAGCTCCAACATGTGGCTAAGTAGAATCAACTTTATTTAATCGAATCATCTTCATCTCATGAATACCATTAGCAATAGAGAGGTCAACATCGTCTGGACTAGCTGGAGGCGTTTAACACCTTTCACACCAGTATGTAAAATCCTTTACTCCATTTTTCCATTCATAGACTACATAATCAGTTTTGTTTTCTGGAGATTTATTATCTCCACTTTGTGTTGAAAGGGAGACCCTCTTCAACACTTGGTTTTCCTTGTTTTTCTTCAAAAATAAGGTGGTGTTTACTTTCTCTACCCCAAGTTCCGCTCTGTGGTCCTAGGATCCCTCATTCTCCCAAGGTTACAATGACTCCTCTCAGTAACAGAGTTCCTGAAAATTCTTCCATTCTCTCCAACCATCATGCCCGCAAAATTGTATGTGGGATCATGCAACATAAACTGTTGAGTATTTTTTATACAGCTCAAATAGATTGTTACGAGTCCTAATTGAGGGTAAATTTACAATATGGAATCATGAAAAATGAAAGAACTATATTGAATAACCAAGCATGTTTCTTTCTAGAATAGCTTCTGCATAAGCATATACCAATATTCCTAACCATTATATAGACCAGCATTTCCACAAAAATCCTTGCAATGCCTTGGAGCTACTGCAACTGTAATAAAATCATTGTTATGCACGATGATGTTCATCATTTATCCTTGTATGTTAAGTGGCTATCGTTTAACAAGCTCGTCTGGATGATGTTAATGGAGACCATGTTGTCAAATGCAGGATTTTTGTCCCTCCCCACACAAAAAAAAAAAAGAAAAAAAGCGACAGATTAGATTGTTCCAGAGACGTGATAATTAGAAAGACCCTTGCTGCAAAGCAGAACAATCCTGATTACAACTCTTCCTCGAGAAACTACACTCCAATCCTAGTACTTAGACATGATCCCCGATTTAACACCGTCCAATGAAACCTACAGAATAAACAGTTGCCCGACAACCTCCTATTTGAAGTCAAAATCGCCACTGCCCGATAGCATTGGTGAAATTCTTTTACAAAACCCATTCTAAATTAAAAACTACTCCTACTCTAACTAGTACATAAACGCATACTTCCAAAAACAAATCTATAGCCACGGCACCGTCCACCATTGTTAATCAAACAGGAGAAAAACATGCAAAAATCTCCGCCAGCGAAACCAACTATAATCAAACAAAAAATAAAAAAATAAGTCATCATCGCCACCATTCCCTAAACCGTCAAGCCGATGCCAAAACCGAACCTGAGAAAAGGCGGCAATTGCGATGGCCCCGTCGACTACGGCGAGCGCCAAATCCACCGTCAGCATCGGCGGCCACAGGCACCTTCCACCGTCCGGTCCCCCCCCGCCCATCGTCCTCCCACCTTTCCTCACCGTCGCCGCTGTCCAGCGCCTCGTTCTCCACTCCCTCATCCAGAGCCACCGTCGGCGACGGCGGAGATTGGAGGACGGCGATTCCGCACCCACCCTCGCGGATTGCCGTATGGTGTGTACACGTGGCCGGCGGAGATTTTCAGCATTTAAAAATAAAAATAATTCCATCTTTTCCGTTTTATTGTCTGAATTTTTTTTTAAAAAAATTAGCTCCATCGTTTTCATTCTATTTTTAGGATTTTTCTTTTCTTTTAAATTATTTCAAGAACTCGAAGAAATTTTTATTATCATCCTCAACGATAAATTTAAAATGTGTTTGTTTAAATTTTAAAATATAATTTTTAAAGTAATATTGTAGTAACATCTTAAAAAAAGAATGTTTAAAAAGAGAAATAACAATCTAAAAATTACGTTTATTCGTTGAAACAGTATTTTTTGTAATTCTTTGAAAATTCCAAATTTAACACGTGATTCAACGATAAATGAGTAAGAATCTATTTATATCCGAGGTGGAAAAATACAAAATTATTCATCAATTTATTATATAAATTGGGTAAGGAATGCACGAATGTGGCAAAGGTTTTACATATTATTTTGAATTAAAATTTCAATTTATATATTTGTATTCTTCACAGATCATGAAAAAAGAAATTTTTTAAAAAAAAATTAGATTTTCAATCATTATTATAATTTCCTTTCTTTTGACGTCGTTTAAAGTATTTTTATTATGAATTGTTATTTTTATAGTTGACGTCCTTTATTTTTCTTTTCTTTTTCTGTTTCTTATATTTTATTTTTTCAAATTTTTGATATATACGGATGAACTCTATTATAAAAAATATAAAAAATCAAAAGTAAAAAGTATTTTAGTCTTTCATTGATTGAATAAAAAATGAAAAATCTGACCTTATATAAATGATTATACAATTAATTTAAATTTAATTTTGAATTTAATAGAAGCTAAAAGTCATGCCTCTTTGTTATATACAATTATGGATACAAATCCATTTGATTTATGCTTTTCTTATGGTCAAACTTGCTTTTCAAGGGCATTTGTTTACTTTAATTTAATTAATCCACTGTTACTTCCAAGGATCATTTGCTTTGATTTTCTTTTTTAACTTAACTTATTTTCTTTATGAAAATGAATTTAATTTGTGTGTTTCTAACATATAAAATTTAAGATAAAAAATGTCATGTACACCCATGCGTTGTCACATGATCCATGTTTTCACCTTTCCTGCATTTTCCACTGTGTTTGATTCCAGGGATGGGACCCATTTGCCACTGTTCTTCGTGGTTATCTTCTTCGTGGTGATGTGTACACTTCGAAGATTACAGCTTCTACAAGAACTCAAACAATGATATCATACCCTTCTAACCTTAATCTTAACTTTTAAATACTGTTATCTATTGAACTAGACTCTAATCATAAATTGAGCTAATGGCCCAAAAACCAAAAAAGGAGATGAAATGCGTCAAAGATGTTGGTATTCATGGTACACTTCTTGGGCCTGCAGTTCTTGTGGCGGAAGTATGCTCGTCTTACCTTCACGTCCTGTTGTTTTCACTGTATTTTTGTGATTATTTTAGCATGTTGATAAGATTCTTGACGGAAGTATGCTCGTCTTACCTTCACGTCCTGTTGTGGTGTCGTGTGCCCTTGACGTGTTTGTTGATACGACAAGCCAAGCATTACATGGTAGCTTGTGATATCTCTAGCTAGCTCGTACCTTCTCTGGGATCATATATGGTTACCAATCTCAGGGGGAAGGCATTTTCTAACTTGGGTCTGTTTCGGACTGTACATCATTTTGCTAGATTCGATCAATGGAAAAGGTTGTATGGAGTTTTTCACTCTTCCCTTCATATGGAGTTGTCATTACTGAAGTCATATGTCATACTTGTGTAGATCGAATTTCTGTGATTTCCTAGAGCTGCGATGAGATAGATCATTCTGAGATCTGTAGATTTGGGTCGCTTTTTTAAGATGGGTATTCCGTCACTTGGGTTTGGGTTGGAATGGATTGCTGGTGTTCTCCTGCTAGGGTGGATCTCGAGAGTTGCCCTGAAGACTGTGGAGTGGCTGTGGTGGAGGCCCAAGAGAATGGAAAGGGTCCTCGGCGAGCAGGGGATCAAGGGCAACCCGTACAGGTTGCTGTACGGTGATCTCAAGGATAACCTCAGACTATTGAATGAAGCTCGATCCAAGCCCATGCCTCTCTCACATGACATAGTGCCGCGAACCTCCCCTTTCCAGTGGCACATGTCGAGGAAACATGGTATTGTACTATTGTTGCAATTTGGATGCTCACTGGTGGGTTTTAGCTGGTATTAGTTTTCAACGTACTTTATTCTGGATTACAGAAATTGAAATTCTTTGTACGTGAACTTTTTTGCCTCATATTTGCATCTCATAGCCTATACCATGATCTACTTTGGAGATGAGTTGTCGGTTTTGGTTTAATCTTTGTGTGCAGAATCTTCTGCTAGTCAGACGTATTTTCACAAGTTCCTCCTTTCCAAAATAAATCTCAAAGTCTACTAGTATTTTCGTTGTTTATTTGATAATGGTATTAATTTTTGCATTTACAACGTTTCCAATCATGGTGGAGCTACGAATCTCGTTGTCCCAACCAACTAAGATATTATGGTTGGTTAGCTTTTGGTTTTGTTGTCTTATTTACATGTATTCCTCTGAAATTTTGCATTCAGGTAAGATATCTGTTATTTGGCTGGGTCCATCTCCCAGACTCACAATCACAGACCCAGATCTAATCAAGGAAATTCTGTCAAACAAGTCTGGTGACTTTGGAAAGCCAGAAATAACTCCAATGGGGAAGTATCTAGCCACAGGTCTTGCTAGTCACAAAGGTGAAAAATGGGCTAAACACAGAAGGATCATCAATCCCGCCTTTCACCTGGAGAAGTTAAAGGTAGTTTTCAAATGGCATGATACAGAATTTATGAAATGTTTTTAATAAATAATCATCAGTACCCACATGCATTGTTTGATGGCTCTCAAAATGATGGCTAAACCCCAGTCCTGAATGCCAAATGCAAAACACCATTCCCGAGATCTTTTTCCCATTGACCTTTTTTTATATGTACCATTCACATCTCTGCTTTTTCAAGTTCTTGACCCCCTTAGTACTTGAGAATAGGCTTTTCAATTGTAAGTTTCATCAATTAATCGTGTAAAGAAAATACATCAATTATTGAAGCATGCCTAAATCCATAAGACAAGCAAGAGCACCATTGGTACCCTTGGATCGTTTCTAACTATTGTTGTCTCTTATTTCAAAATTACAGCATATGCTGCCAGCATTTTTTACTTGTTGCAATGAGTTGTGTGAGAGATGGGAGTACTTGTTTGGTTCAAAAACTTCCATTGAGTTGGATGTGTGGCATGAACTGCAAAATTTCACTGGAGATGTCATTTCTCGAGCAGCATTTGGTAGTAGTTTTGGGGAAGGAAGTCATATATTCCAACTCCATGCTGAGCAGGCAGAGCTTTACATTAAAGCTGCTCAAAGGGTTTATATACCTGGCTATAGGTACACATGCGACTCCCTTAGCTTGGTTTAATTGTCATTGTTAAACCATAAAGGCTAACTTCATCCAAATATATCATCAAAACTCTAAACTTCTTGAAAATTTTAGCGAAGTAATGACTTGTATATTTTGATTAATTTTGCTTCCTACTAGAATATATTTCTAAAAACTATTGCTTTTGAAATCGTTAATGGCCATAATCTTTGTTTTCATTAGTTTCAGGGATTTCATCATTGGCTTAAAAATCAACTTAGATAGGTTAATCATATCTTTAGGAGATCAACTAATATGTAAGTTAGGAGAGAAGAATTAATTAGTGTAAAAAATTAAAAGAAATAGAGAAAGAGTTAAAACCAATAGGTTAGGAATTGCGAGAAAGAAAAATAATTTATGTAATTTAATCGAAGATTTAAATAAATAAAAATACATGGAAAAAATGTTCATGTAGTTGACCTTGTATATTAGGATTATTACTTTGATTGCATATAATAAAAGTATTTGAAAATAAAGTTAATAAACCTTGTGCGGAAGATGAATACAAATTTTTTGGTAAAAACCCAAGAAAATTAATTTAATAAAGTTAACTGATACATACAATACTTTTAGATTCCACTTGTATGTGTGATGTGCCCATCTATGTCACATACTAGTATAATTGTTGTACCATGTTTGAGACATGTATGGGGTGGATTGGATTGTTTATTAGGCTATGATAGCTTTTGAATATTTTCATTTAAATTGCTTAAAATTTTAAAATGAGATGGATTGTTATGAGGTTGTTGTCACACTCTAACAGATCAGGGGGGATGGGATGTCTACACCTGTCAATGACATTATTTTATTGGCCCATATGTATGTATGTAGATTCTTGCCCACAAGAGAGAATAAAAGAAGAGAAGAAATTGACAAGGAAGTTCGTGCTGTTTTAAGGGATATCATTGAAAAGAGAGAAAAGGCGATGAGAATAGGAACTCATAATGATGACTTGTTGGGAATACTAATGCATTCAAATTCAAAGTATCTGGAGGAAAATGGGAACCACAAATTGTCAGGGATGACAATAAATGACGTTATAGAAGAATGCAAACTGTTCTACTTTGCTGGACAAGAGACTACTGCAGTTTTGCTCACATGGACAATGATTATGTTGAGCATGAACCCAGACTGGCAAGAGCATGGCAGAGAAGAGGTTTTGCAGATATTTGGAAAAGATAAGCCAGATTTTGATGGCTTGAGTCATTTAAAGATTGTAAGTTTCAAATTTATACTTTTATTGGAGACTTCTCCAATATTTTCCTTCCTTCTTTTCTGATATTTTTGATAACACTACAAATAGCTTGTTACTTACCACCTCAGTTTCAATTTTTTAATAAGCTTTTTTGTGACATGATAAGTAATTTACCAAAAGGCTTATTAATATCTGAGAAACCACTATGCTTATGATTGTCGATATTTTAGAATGGGAATAATCCTCACACTCATTCCATTGTGTAAAATATTCTTCTTCAACAAAGCTCTTGAAATTAGGATTTGTTGAACGTACTCATGATCTTCCTTATTCTTTCTTCATCTGTTTAATAAGGAAAAATTGTTACCTTGTAGCTGCATTAGTCGTGGTGAATAGACTTATAATCTTTGATAGAACAAATACATAGAATGCAGATAAAATATTCTAGACACCAATATTATTCATCATGCAAATATCTGAAACCACGAAATTCTGAAAGAGGACAATGATATCATGCTATTCACTGTTCAGCATTGCCAAGTGATTTATGTAGGCAGACTATCAATTAATTCTGTTTGTCATGGAGCAGACACCATATCTCAAGTGTCAAGACCTAAGATGATGGCAATATAAGATGGAGATACCATGTCCTGCCTTTTGTTTCTCTTTATAACAATTATATCTAACATCATGAAACTCTTATAAATATATTCTGATAATAATCTATTCACCCATGTATGCAGGTGACCATGATTCTCTACGAGGTCCTACGATTGTACCCCCCAGCAACCTTTGTCCATAGGAGCACTTCCACGCAGGTCAAGCTTGGAGACTTCACCCTCCCTCGTGGAATCCAGTTATTCATACCCATATTATTCGTCCACCATGATCCAGAGTACTGGGGAGATGATGTTAATGAATTCAAACCAGAGAGGTTCGCCAAAGGTGTCTCAAAGGCGGTCAAGAACCAGACGACATTCTTACCATTCGGAGCTGGTCCTCGGATATGCATTGGTCAGAATTTCTCTATGTTGGAAGTGAAGTTGGGGCTGGCCATGATATTGCAGCGCTTCTGGTTTGAACTATCACCTTCTTATGCTCATGCTCCATGCACGGTTGTAACTCTGCAACCACAGCATGGAGCTCCTCTCATCTTGCATAAGCTTTAATAAACCTTTCTTTTTGTCATGATTAATCTGTGCAACCAAATGAGCCAATGTTTTAACATACATGAGTAACCAAAGCTGTGAAGACCTTCTCTGCCACAATGTCATGAGTGTGCTCTACTTTCTACCTCAGTATTTTTCTTTGTGCCATGTTTGTTTAGATAAATTTCAATTGAAGAGTATATTTTCATCATTTTTTCAAACCATATCGTGCAACGTTTAGAGCGATGTGAAGTTTTTTTCGCTAACTTTGTATTGATTTAATAAATTCTATGGAAACTCCTACTTATCAATTTTCAGGAAATAAATCTCTTTTGATTTCTGTCAAATGAAACTCAACATTAACTTCGGGAGCTAATGAAGTTCTCGTCCCTCATAATATTATCTTATAAATTTTGATTATATAAAGATTTTTAGGATTTTTTGAAACATATGCAAATAACTTTTAAAATGTTTTTATTTTAGTTTTTTATTTTTTATTTTTAAAATTTTTATTTTATAAATTTTTAACATGCAGTAAATAAACATTTTGTTTGTTTACGAAACTCCAATGATCTTTACTGTAGGTCGCTAAACTTGATGAAGTTTTTAATAAATAAGGGTGTGTCATATAATATTTCAAACAAACATAACTTCAATCGTAACTAATAATTTCAATTATAGTACAATAATTAGAGTTAGAACTAGAATTGAAGTTATAAATCATTTTTTATCATTTCTCGTACTTTTTAAAAACACAAATTCTCGTTTAAATGACAAGAGGAGAGAAAGAAATTCTTAATTAGACTATGTTTGTGCCATTGGAATTTTCAAAAAAGGAATTCAAGGAAAATGACTTTTCCTTTGATTAATTTTAAAAGTCTATCTGTACATCAAGGAAATCATGAGAAATGACCTTCACCTAACATTCATTTTTCTAATTGATCTTTTCCCACCCTACCTCTCAGAAACACTATGAAATTCTCTCTCACGCAAGTGAGTGATGTTGACAAAGATATCTGAATACACCACCACTGGTGACTTCAATCAATTGTCAACACAGCCACCCTATTTGTGTGTCCCTGCCTGCACACAATCCGCTCTTGCGCTCGCCAATGGTTTTCCCTTTTCCATGTGTGGAAACTCTATCTCGCTACCTATGTCATCGTGTGTCTGTTTCATCCTCGCCTGCGTACACTCCCTATGTGGGTCTTGTCGCTCGTTCTCTCTTTGGCCTCACCTCCCTGAGCGTCCACCCATGCTTGACCATTATTGCTGTCTCATCTCGTTCGAGTAAACCAACTTGCATTGTCACCACTCTGCCACCATCACCGTTCGTTCTCTCTCTGGCCTCTGCACACATGATCGTCGTCATTATCCCATCTCCTTCGAGCAAACTCACTCATGTTGTCATTACCTATTGTTAGGATAGGGTTTTTAGTGACGAAGACAACGAGAAAAAGAAAAAATGGAAAATATAAAAAATAAAATGAAAATGTTTGTTGTTGTTATTAAATAGTGTTAAAATAAAAATAAAATAATATTATGATGAAGTATTTTTCATATTGATAGGACTAATGAATGTTATTTTTATATGTTTTTATAAAAATTAAATTTTCATTATTAAAAAATTAAATTTTTAATAACTTTCATTATTTCAAAATTTATTAACTTTCTTGTTAATTCCCATGGTACACAAATACCCAACAAAATTTCAAGATTCCACTTAATTCTCGTGCATGCACAAATAATTCTTATTTTACGATTTCCTGTCAAATCCTGTCATTTTTATTTCCCATATATTTTAAAATTATCATCATTTCATTTCTCTTCATTTTCAAATACACAAACGGACCCTTAGACTTTTATACGAATTCTATCAAGAGGCCTTTAGTACAAGTACGCACAAACACTTCATTTTTTCATGATATTTCTAACTTTCTGTTTTCATTTTTGTCTGTACTTTTTATTTTTATTTTTGGGAAGAATTTATTTTATTAAATTTTTTAAAAATATTATTAATAATATTTATAAAAAAATTAATATTTAAAAATAAAATTAAAACTTTTTAAAAAAAAATTAAAAATACTATTCTAACTAACTTTTAAACTCTCACTTATTCTTTCGAATACTGTTATTTCAAGACAATTATTTTAAGACACTATTCGTTAAAAATACACTACTTTTTTATGATATTACTGTAATACTATTTTAAAAATTAGGAATTGTATTCTATAAAGTTTGACAGACGAAACGCACCTGTGACAACCAGACGACGCGCACATGCAAAAGCCGCTCACCTCCCTCCTCCGTAGCCTCCGCCAAAACCACCACCGCCTCCCATCCTACACTACCATCTTCCAACTCCTCACCGCCCTCTCCGCCGCCGCCACCTCCTCTACCGCCCTCCTCCGCCTCGCCCGCCAGCTCCACGCCCGCCTCGTCCTCCTCGACCTCCACCCTCCCGCCTTCCTCCTCTCCCGCATCGTCGCCGCCTACTCCTCCCTCCAGGACCTCCACTCCGCTTCCCTCCTCTTCTCCCACTCCTCCCCTCCCCGATCCCCTCTCCTCTACAACGCCCTCATCCGTGGGCACGCCCGGTTCGGGCAGCCGGAATCCACCCTCCGTCTCTTTCGAGACATGCATTCGGCCGGCGCCCCGCCGGACCACTTCACCTTCCCCTTCGTTCTCAAGGCCTGTGTTGGGTTCGAGAGGTTGGTGGTTGGTGAGTTGGTTCACCTTCAGGCTTTGGTTCGTGGGTTGGAGGTGGATTTCTACGTCGGCACTTCTCTGATCGACTTTTACGTGAAGTTCGCTGAGGTACTGAACGCGCGGAAGGTGTTCGATCTTATGCCTCTGAAGGACGTGTCGTCTTGGAATGCGATGATTGCTGGGTACATGAAGGCCGGAGATGTGGTCATTGCGGAAGAGATGTTTCGGGGGATGCACAAGAGGAATGTCGTTTCATGGACGGCGATGGTTTCTGGGTATGCGCAGAACGGGGCGGCAGACCGTGCATTGAACATGTTTGATGATATGTTGGTTAGGAGTGACGTGAAGCCGAATTGGGTGACGGTGATGAGTGTCCTTCCAGCGTGCGCGCAGTGCGCTGCGTTGGATTATGGGGTGAAGGTGCATGACTACGCAAGGCGTGCCGGGTTGGACGGGAATCCTTCCGTGCAGGTTGCGCTCATTGCCATGTATGGTAAGTGTGGGAGTCTTCTTAGTGCTCGAAAATGCTTCGATGGGATGAAAGAATCAGACAAGGGTGTGGTTTCCTGGAACACCATGATCACTGCATATGCGTCGAATGGCTGCGCTTTAGATGCTCTGTCACTTTTCGAGGACATGATCAGATTTGGAATTCTGCCTGATGTGATCACATTTACTGGCTTGCTTTCTGGGTTTAGCCATTCTGGCCTTGTTGATCTTGGCATGAAGTACTTCAATCTTATGAGTACGGTATACTCTGTGGAACCTAGATCAGAGCATTATGCTTGTGTTGTTGATCTTTTAGGCAGGTCAGGCCGCCTGGTCGAAGCTAAGGAGCTTATAAATTACATGAAGATTGAAGCAGGGCCTAGTGTCTGGGGTGCATTGTTGGCTGCCTCTAGAACTCACCGTAATCTGGAAATTGCAGAGATAGCAGCGAATAAATTGTTTGTGTTGGAACCAGAGAACAGTGGAAACTATGTGTTGCTTTCCAACATGTATGCTGAAGTTGGGAGGTGGAATGATGTGAATCAATTGAGAGCATTATTGAAGGATAAAGGTGTTCGGAAAAGCCCTGGTTGCAGTTGGATTGAGGTCCATGGGAGAGCCCATGCATTTTTCGGAGGTGATAAATCTCATCCTCAAGCAGTAAAAATATACATGTTCTTGGAGGAGTTACCTAAAAGGATCAGAGCAGCAGGATATGTTCCAGACACCAGTGTTGTTTTGCATGATGTGATGGAAGAGGAAAAAGAATGCAACCTGATGTCACACAGTGAGAAGCAGGCAATTGCTTTTGGGCTTCTTTGCACTAAACCAGGTACAACCCTTAGAGTGACTAAGAACCTACGTATTTGCAGTGATTGCCACATGGCCACCAAATTCATTTCGAAGATATATTCCAGAGAAATCATCATAAGAGATGTGAATCGTTTCCATCATTTCAGAGATGGTTCTTGTTCTTGTGGAGATTACTGGTGACCATTTAGAGATTGCGTCATTCAAGCATTTTCACTTGACAATATGGCTGTAAGTTTATTGATCACATCTCTACCGTTCAAGCAAATTGTACGTTGTTTGAGGATTGGAAGGAAACAACAAGTGAAGGCAAACCTGCATGGTCAGAGTGACTGAAAGCATTTGACCTAAAGTATATCCATGAATGCTCTGGTGAAAAACATATCCCAAATAGATTCAAGTCATCAATGGAAACAGAAGGCCATTTGGGATAGTGATGCTCTTGATTAATATTCTGATGTGGATCAGGTAAAAGATCAGAGCCTTCTGCTCTTACCCAATATTTTCCTCCACCTCTGTGGATTTAAATTCTATTATTGTATACTGACCAAATTTTTTTGTCAAATCAAAGGATGTGCTCCACTTTTTCTTACATTCAACAATTTCTGTAACAAGAAGAAAATTGCTGGCAGGATGCAGATATAACATCAAACATTCTATTTGTTGAATTGGTACCTCTTAACACTAAACATTTGTTTTTATCTGACTATTATTGGATTTTCTTTGCAATGTTCCTCATTTTGCAGGCTATACATATCTCATATATTGTATCTTGCACTTTCCTTTTTAAAATATTCATTTTCTGTTTTGTATCATGTCCATGACAATCAGATAAGTCATCCATAAATTCCTGCTTGACAGGCCGAATATGGTAGACTGATTGTCTTGATTAATTGAAAGGAACCACAACATACTGGCATACTGCTCACATTAGATTCAACTGAAAATTTTGAGGTAATTTCGGAGTAAATCATGGATGGTTATCATGTTAATCCAAATGGTGCATTATAGGATAATTACAACATTCCGTTTTATTTTTAACTTATTTTCAATATTCAATGTCTAAAAATGAAAATCTAAACCATTGGAGTGAACTTGTAATGCCAAAGATATTTACTAGTAAAGTTTAAGTCAAATCAAAGAAATCTATCATGTTCATTCAAATTCCAAACATATGCATTTTAGAATAATTAAAATATTTCATTTTGTTATAATATAATTCAAAATATACAAACAATGAAAAGGATTGGATCTTAATTTGCAGATACCTTGAAGCTAGAATGTAAATCAACTTCAATGGTTTGGGTCTTTGATATGATACCTCAAATTTTGAAAAATAATTTGGAAATAACAGCACCCTTGGTATTTCAAAAAATATATGCAAACACACATGCACACAGATATTCATATTTACCTGCAAAGCTATCATTTGATGCAAAATTCCTAAGATTAGAAGTGAATCATTATCAATACTTCCAATATTGATGATTAGAGTCATCAAATAAGGGGGGTTAGTGGTTGAATGACCTTTGACAAAAGTAGCATAGAAAGGAGCAGTCATAAATCAAGAAAAAAAATTAAAAAATGATTTCTAGACAAAAAAAAGCTCTAATACCACTTATATGATCAAATAAAACATAAATTGAAAAAATGAAGAAATCTATTGATTGATTTTTTATAAATGAAATAAACACACCTATAAATAAGAATCACACCACAAGAACACAAGAGGATTCTATATTGGTTTAGCAATGACAAAGATCCATCATTCACATGCAATTGTGTTACGAGGTTCTACTGAATTTCTCTCTTTTAAAGTCAAAGAGCATTTTTGACACCACTTTTATGCTCCTGAGAATACAGAAATTGGATTACAAATGATCTTCTATGCTTTTGGTAGATGAAAATACAAAAGATAATGAGAGACTATATGTAGAACTGTTATTTGCAAATAATCTGTCAGTGACTGAGTTATAAACATACATGATCAAGTACTTCGACTGTTTTTCTCCCACGCCTCAACTTGTCTCATTAGGTTGAGCTTCTTCTCTTGCATGGACTTTAATTCTGATGGATCAAAGGGAGGGGGCAAGACACATGGCTCAGAAGATTGGGAGACGTTCACCATTGTCCTCATCATGAACTCCTTCATCAATCCTTCTTTATGACAAGCCATTGCCTCTGAACATATCTCAACAGCCTTTGAGGGCACAGTGGGCTTGTACTTGAGGAGCTTAGAGTACTCATTCAACAAGTGGAACATGTAGTCATACACGTGATCCATCTTCAAATTTTCCATCATGAACTTGCTCCCATGCCTCCCAATTGCCTCTGCCTGCTTATGCAATTCATTAATCAAGGGCTGAAACATATATGTATGCATTTAATGTACATGTGTACCTCTTCCTTGTGTTGGTTTCCCCAATCAACGGCAAATTTGATGGAGTCACAGGTGTTGACGTTCTTGATGGGCCAATAGTGTTGTAAGGGCATTAGACTCCGGGTGAAGAACTCATAGTGCTTAGCAGTAACGAATAGAGTGGGGGAATCACAAGCCATGATGTACTTCTGGCTCGCTGACCATGCTCTTCCCTCTGTGTAGATTTTATACCTACAATATTCAATTAAAAAAACAAGTTTAAAAAATCGCACACACCCATGCTTGTGCATGCACACCGTAGACAGAGGTAGTGAGAAATGCTCCACAAAGTTAGTTTGCAAATAAAAAATCTGTTGGGCATTAGTTATAATAATAATTCTTTTAATTCATTTCATATTTTTAGAATTTTCATTTTTTTGATGATTTTACTTAAACATGAATTTAAATATTGAAAATTCATTCAAAAAAACGGATGGTTTGATTTAAATTGGAATTATACATTTGTAGCTACCGATTGATAATTATTTCTTCCTGACAAAATAAGAGCTTAGTTGGGTCACAACATATATAGCTGGGTGAGCCAGAGTAACATACTGGGTTACAGCATACAGAAGCATTGCAACTTAATAAGAGTATGACCATATCTAAGAAATTGCAAAATAAGATATTGATGGGGTTACATGTATATATATTGTTGGCTTTTGATGTGATTGTCGTATTTTGGATAAAATAAGATATGATTAATACAAGTTCTTTGATTAAGATCCAATAGTACAAAAAATGCATTTAATATTAGTGGCACTATTTATAAATACTCATACTATGCTTTTTGTTTTTACAAGTGTATATACAAGTATTTTAGGAGTTGAATTTTGCATGAAATTATTATTACAACATTTTCTGGATTTTTTGACGATTTTTTATTTTTAGGTCGTTTGTATTGTTTTTGTCTTTTCTAGTGTCACCGATGCTACTGTAGTAAAATAGTTACAAATCACATCAAAAATAAACCCTATGCATATGTAGTATATGTATACATATACAACAAAGGCTGATACATGTATACACACATTTACCTATTCTACCAATAGTGGATGGTAGAGTTGGTATTTTCTCATTTTATAAGATCTTGAGGAAAAAAGGTACTGTCTTTAAAATCCAGGCAAAAACCAATAAGATTTACCTGTACTTGCATTGACTTGGCAAACCAGAGTCCTTGAATCCTTGTCTTGATTCTGCACGCCAATCCTGTAAGAGCTCATGCCACTCACACAACAGAACTTGTATGCTAAACACCCTAATTTAAGTGCCAGTATGCATGCTTTATAGTAATGCATGTATGTGCAAATCAATCAATACCATCACCTGAACAAATAAGTGAGCATTCCAATCTTGCTCAGTCGTAGCATTGCACTTATCAACCATATGTCTCCTTTGATTGCTCATACCTGGATTCCCCTTCCAATATGCGTAAGGCATCCTATCTACCCATCTCTTCTTCTTGTTCTCTTCCTTCACCTCCTCCAATAGCAAAGCCCAGGGCTTAATTTTGATATCAGGCCTTCAAGTTAAATGACATAAGAATACATGAATAGATGGATTGATACCTTATGCTACACCGATGATTTCTTGTTGTTCATCCTATATGATACATAAAATTGTTGGAGGATTTCTATGTATATATACTCTCAAAGCAGGCAAAATTACATGAATACCATTGTGAATTCTGTGCATTCATACCATTGATCCCCATTGACAATTAACCTCTAAACCTGGGGCGGTTATATTGATTTCTAAATTTTTCTTTCTGCTATGTTCTTTCTTAATTGTAATATTTTTCTCTCACATCTTATCCTTGCCTGTTCTATCCTTAATCTTAAATAGTCATTTGATAAATTTAGATAGGCATGCATGAATTTTTTTTGAAAAATGTTGATCAAATTCATCTTTTCTAGAGACTGCATTGATGCATTATCAAAGACAGGATGAATGCGTAGACTAATGTAAGATTGATCAATGCTATACCAACCCCAGAAGGACCAGTCTGGGAAGAGAATGTCCAGCGAGTAGCGAGCACCACAGTAATGGAACAATGCTGGTGGGGTTTTTGGAGGCCGTCGATACTTGAAGGCGGTCACTCGAGGCAAGTCACCGCCATTGAATGCAAGATCAACATCTGGTAGGCGTCCGGGGTACCTTCGAAGGAGTTGGAGGAAGCCCCACAACGTGAACACCTCCCTTGGGTGTACTGACCTCCGATACCGCTCCACATAGGCCTTGCCACCCACTATCACTAGTCGAAAATTGGCAAGGCTAGCTGCCATGTCCACTGTCTTCTTTGCGATGCCTGTCTCCTTCCATGGTCGTAGATCCTCATGGATCCATCGGAAGTACTCTGGGCACACTGGAGAAGGTGCCTTTGGGTGGTTGAGGAACATGGTTGGTGGTGGTGGTGGTGGTGGGCATGTGAGGTTTGTGCTTTGCATTTCACAGGTGAATGGTGGCAGCTGATTTGATGAGTTGGGATTTGGTTGCTTGTGTTTTGATGACCTTTTTCTTATAGAAACTGTGAATGGTGGCAGCTTATTTGATGAGTTCGAATTTGGTTGCTTGCGTTTCGATGATCTTGTTTCCGTAGAAACTGTGAATGCTGGCCATCTGATTGACTGCATCAATTTTTGCCAAGAACAAATATACATCAGGCCTGTTGAATGCAATTAATATTGTCAACCCATCCATCTATAATCCAAAAACCAGCAGCACCTAAACCAGCAGCAATTTTTGGAACAGTGAAGATGTAAGATGTGACTTTTGATTAATGAATGGTGCATGTTAAAATTAAAAAACAAGTGATGATTTTTTCGACCACTTATGTGATATTAGGAGTCAAGAGATTTTTACTAAAATTTATGGTGCTTGAAACTTCACTGATGCAGTATAATTTTCTTGGTACTTGTTTACAGTTGGATTCAGTTAAATAGATGGGTGACAGGTACAGTAAATTTTCTTCATGTATATGAGAAGATAGTAGGAAATTTCATGTTGATGATGACACCAAAAAGGTTCTACTAAAAAATCATATAAAAATGATATAAAATCTAAACTCTTCATGTGAATTTTTTTGAAAAATAAAAATAACAAAATTTGATTTTATTTGTTTTTTACAAAAAAGCTTTTGATGTGATACTGAAATAATACAATTGATCTTCTGTTCCATTGCAACAGAAGAAGTCTCACGAAGATACCGTTAGATTGAATCAACCACTGCAGTTTGCTGCAATTATCTTATTTCAGAATTGCAAAATTAGGAAAGACAGGAAGAACCCACAGAAGAGGTGCTGCCATAGTAAATCTGGATGCAGGGCAGGAGGAGGAGGAGGAGGAGGAGGACCACTGGAAGCCATGCCCACTTCTTCTTCCCGGGGGAGGTACGTAGAAAGGACAGAAACCCATCCTCATGAGTTCTTGACCTGCTGGTATTTGCCTGCATGCAGGAGTTAAAAGTCTTCTGAGAACTCAAGGCTTTGCCATGAGCAGGTAGAGATTAGGTGGAGGGAGAAGAGTGGTGAGTTGGATTAATTTTTAGATTCTCACCATGCATGAGCTTCAGCTCCAGCAGCTTCCTCAAGAAGTAGCAGCTAGACCCAGATGAGAGAGATGATCAGGCATCAATCTGTGGTCATGCTCCCTCCCTGGAAATCCAGCCGATTTGCTTAATTGGAACAAGTCAATATTTCTTTTTCAACCAATTGGAAAGTCAGAAATCAATGTTGTCATGTCACTGCATAAACCATGACTTCCTTTCGAAGCTATTTATCTGTGTGGTGAGTTAAGATGAGGTAAAATTTACGATTCTTTGTAAATTACTTGATTTTTACAAAAGTTATTTAATAAATAATATTATAAAATATTATGATTTATATACAGTAAAAAACAATGATATATAAGAATGAGCGCTTAAACGAACACCTCCGAATTCGTCTTTTTAATAATTGCAGTTGCCGGTTGGTGGTGTTTTTGCTTAGATTTAATATTTCATTGTTTACAACAGAGTAATTGTTCAATTATACAATCTTCCTGTTCCCTTTTTGTTTAATAAGTGCTCTGTTCCTCATGTTCCTGAATACGATTTTTTTAAGTAGATATTTAAATTTGAGATTTTAAAATTGTAGGAAAGGTTTGGTAACTTTCAGGTTAACTTAGGGTACGTTTTTCATTATTTTTAAAGTGGAAAAAATTACTCCTGTGAAAAGATGTAAAAGAACAATCGTGTGTATCGCAATCGAGAAGAGTGAATGACTTTTTCACTCTGATAATATTATTTTAAATAATGAAGTTATTTTAGCGAGACTCGTAAAAATATTAAAATTATTTTATCAAAATTAAATTTTACAGTAAAATATTATTTTAAATTATTTTTATCATTAAATATTAACTTATTTATTTTTAAAATAATACTTTCGTAGTAATAAAAATGTGTATTTTTTTATAATATAAAAAATGTTAGCATCGTTCCTTGTATCATCAAAATTTCTTCTATCTATCATCAAAAATTCCTTTATATTATCGAAATTTTCTATAGACTTTCTATGGTTATTTATTTATTTATTTTTGAAAATATTATAATATTATAAAAATATTAATACAATTTGAATAATATTATTTAAATATTATATTGTAATTTTTTTCATCATTTATTAAAAAATCGACGAAAATTATTAAGAATAGTTACGACGAAAATAAATATGACAACAAAAATGTTAATCGTTACGTTGAAAATTATTTTTATCGTGAACTATTTTGTAATATGTATATATTATTTATCAAAAATTGTACGAAAATCATTAAGAATGGTTACGACGAAAATAAGTAACAAAGAAATGTTTACTCGGCGAAAATTATTTTTTGCGTATCCTATTTTGTACACTTGTACATTTTTTAAATAAATTTATGGTTGAAAAAATTATTTAATACTTGATGTGATGAAAGTTATAATGTACGGTAATAATTGAAAAAATAAATCATGGAATGTAAATGTAACGATGAAAGAAAGAAATATTTTTAGAAGTTTGAAGTAAAAAAAACGATTCACTTCTTACATGTGTACGGTACGATTCACTTTTGTAATTTTTTAATAAATAAAATAACAAACTTTTTTTAAATTATATATATTGTGTGTTAGTTATGGTTGTTGTTTCAATTTTAGCTTTATTTTTAACTTTATTTCCTGTAAAGTTAGTTTTAACTACCACAAAAATTAAAAATAGTAAAATAAATAAAATTAAAATTATATAATAAATTATATAAAAATTTACGTAACAATAATGTTACATGAAGATTTGTGTAGAGTTGAAGTAAGAGTTCTTAAAGTTATATTAAATAGACCATTAATTTTAACTTTAATTTTATTCATTTACAAATTTTTATATTATAATTTATCATATAATTTAATTTTATTTAATAATAAAATTTAACTCCACCTATGTTTAAAGATAAAATACCTCATTATTATACGCACCTTAAATAATCATTACTGGACTAAATAATTAATAATTTTATCGTACTTATGTTATATTTCCCATGGCAATAACAAGGAAATATTCCGTGTAATTTAAAGGTGAGATAGAAATATTACCATCTTAATCATTTTAAATAATTGAATTGACGAGAAATAATAATAATAATATTTTATTAATTTTTAAAAATTTAGAAATTTATCTTTAATATTATTTTTAATAATATTTTTAAAAATATATCAAAAAATTATCATCTAAAGGAAAACTAAAAAATCGACAACTGAAAATGTGAATCGAACATTATCTTATTTCACTTTAATTATTATGTATAACCAAATATACATAATAAATACTCTACCTCGGCCCGTTAACAAACACAATATTGATGATAAAAAGATCTTTTACCGTTTCTTTAACGAGAAGATGACATGTTAAAATTTTTCTTCTTGCAAATCTATCGGTAAATCTTATACTTAAAATAAAATTTATATCTTTTATAAAAAATAAAAAATAAAAATTCTGTAATTTTTTTATTATTTAAGTAGAGCAGGAGTTCAACATTTTTGCAACATGAATAGAATATGCTGAGATAAATGCCAAGCAATGCCAGCCTCCGACTGCACGATGCCTCAAAGATTCCTCCTTTGGGGCTTCCTTCCTCCCTTCCACCCATGGGCGTCATCCGTGTGAGGCGTAAGGCGGGTGGGTGGGTGTGCGGTCTCATGTCCTGAACGATTCCCACTCTGCTTGGGCCTTCTTCCCGAGAGCTAGGATCGTCGGAGCTGGGAGGTGGTGGAGGTCCTCCCTCGGCAGGTATTGGGTTGGGTTTTGTTCCCGCTGCTGTTGTGGATTGGGGGTTTTGGGATTTTGGTGGTTTGAGGATTGTGGGTTTTGATTTCCAGTAGCTGGCTGTCTGCTGGAGAGGTGGGATCTGAGCTTTCTTTTGTTCTTTTTTTTTTGGTGCTCCGAGACCTGTCCAAGAGTGACCTGATTCTGAGTGTTTTCTTTTTCGATGTCAAGAGATCTGAACTGGATCAATTCTTCAGCTGCTGTAACCTGTGGATGGTGATTTTTTCTTGGGCCAAAAGGAAAAATTGCTTCCTGTGGCACAAACTCCATGTTTCTCTTACCTTGTTTGCTTCATTAGTTAAATTGTCCTCGTGTCTCATGTAACATCATTCATCATGTTACGTGGCTTACTAAGTTTTTTTTCACGGTTAAAAAAAAAAGAGAAGTTTTTTTCAGGGTCATGGGTTATTTTCTTGCCTTTTGATAAATTTACCTACATGAATATATGCACATATGGAGAAAATCTTCTTTCCAAGTCATGTTCTTGTATCTAATCTAGTGTTCCATCCATCATCTTAGTACTACTGTCTCATTAAACCCTGTTTCCTGGAAATTCATCTGTTTGTCTGGGCCTATGCGATACTTGGTTAAACTCTCTAGTTCAGTGGCTTTTCTTCTTTGCATGATCCAGAGAATCAACTTCTACCTTTTTCGAAGGGTAGACACATTTAATCTTCATGAATTTTGCACATTCTGTTTCAGCAAAATCTCTGTTTCTGAAAGGGCGTGCGAACAAATGCTGAAACATCTATGAAAATATAATGTTCTTCTACCATTCCTAGGTTTAATTGTCACGTGGTTATTATGCCTACTTGTATGCCCATTTATGCCTCCTGTTGTGTAAATGTTCACCAGTCATAACCCACAGCAATTGATGGGAAACTAAATTGACCCAAGAAGTTTTCAGAATACCATTCCTTTGCTCCTTCCAGATGATTTCCTTCATGGGCATTGCATCTCCAATCCAATTTTCACCAAATTCATACTTCATTCTTTATAATCAATCCGTGCTAGGTATGGTTTTTTTTTTTTGTTAGAAGAAAAACTGCTGAATTATGATAAGTGCATGGAGTAATATTGTAGTGATGGTTTGCAGATCATGGCTACATTGGTTGACCCTCCAAATGGGGTTGGCATACAAGGGAAGCATTACTATACCATGTGGCAGACAATTTTTGAAATTGATGTGAAATATGTACCAATCAAGCCCATTGGAAGGGGAGCATATGGGATTGTCTGCTCATCAGTTAATAAAGAAACACATGAAAAGGTAGCAATAAAGAAAATAAAGAATGTTTTTGACAACCGTGTAGATGCACTCAGGACTTTGCGAGAGTTGAAGCTCCTTCGACACCTACAACATGAGAATATCATTGCTTTAAAGGACATCATGATGCCAGTTCAAAAAAGCTTCAAGGATGTCTACGTGGTATATGAACTAATGGACACTGATCTGCATCAGATCATCAAGTCCTCTCAACCACTTTCTAATGATCACTGCCAGTATTTCCTTTTTCAGGTATGACCATATGAAGAGATTTTGACATGAGTGACGTTTGCATTTTCCCTTGAATAATTGTCATGATGGACTATCTCAATGTAGTTCTCTGAACTTAAGGATTTTTTTCTTCCTATTTTTATTCTTATTTCCATCAAAGTGTCCTTCAGTAAAAAGCCTCTTATTCTGCTCTCTTTTTCCCTTTTGTGTAGTTCTTATAAGCCAAAAGGTCATCTTCTATTACCATACACTTAATTCTCAACAAGATCTTCTAGACTCTTGGTTGGATGTTGCGAACTTCCATTATAAATGAATGGCTGTATCAAATTCAGAGGCATCTTTATTGTGGTGCATTTTGTTTCAAAGCTGGGAATTTTTAATTCAGGTCTGGTTGTACATATTGAACCTACAAGATTGGAGACTGCCACAAAGGTTCCCTGATTATCCAGGAGATTGACACCCTCCCATTTTTTCAATGTTTCATACTTTCTAGGGTTTCTGATACTTTATCAAGGGTTCATTTAATTGTCTTTGGTGAAATTGTTCTGCAATTGTCTTTGATATTTCTAAATGATAGGAGACGATGGCATGCACCTTCTTGGTATTAATGGCATAGGCGTTTGTAATGCCTTAAGTTGCTAACTAGTTCTTACCTTTTGACATGAGCAGTTACTTCGGGGCCTGAAGTATCTCCACTCGGCAAACATACTTCACCGAGACTTGAAGCCTGGGAACTTGCTGGTTAACGCCAACTGCGACCTAAAAATATGTGACTTTGGTCTGGCTCGCACCAGCAGTGGCAGAGATCAGTTTATGACCGAGTATGTCGTCACCCGGTGGTATCGCGCTCCTGAGTTGCTCCTTTGTTGCGACAACTATGGAACTTCCATTGATATCTGGTCTGTGGGTTGCATCTTTGCCGAGCTCCTAGGGCGCAAGCCCATCTTCCCTGGCACCGAATGTCTTAACCAGCTCAAGCTCATTGTCAATGTTCTTGGGACCATCAAGGACGCAGACCTAGATTTTATTGATAACCACAAAGCCCGCAGATACATCAAGTCTCTTCCTTACACACCTGGTATTCCTCTCTCGGTCCTGTACTCAAATGCCGATCCTTTGGCAATTGATTTGCTGCAAAAGATGCTAGTTTTCGATCCATTGAAACGGATCAGCGTCACAGAAGCTCTGCAACACCCTTATATGGCTCCTCTTTATGATCCAAGGGCCAATCCTCCTGCTCAAGTTCCCATTGACCTTGACTTGGATGAAGAAATGGGTGAAGATGCAATTAGGCAGCTGATGCAGGAGGAGATGCTTCACTACCATCCTGAAGCATCTTCGATGGATGTGAACAAGTAAGGACCACCACGTATTATTGCTTGTGGATTCATAGTATTTTGTTCCACTATTTGAATGGGACCTGCTTAAGGTTATTGAAGCTGTACCTATGCATGCTTGTATCTGAGCTCTACTGCTATGGAGAGGGTTCATTGTACAATTTTGTTATTAGAATAATGGAGAGGGTAACGATGTTTTGTACAAATTTTTATGTATTATCATTACGATATAAATCTTTATATATAAGTTTTTATCTTATAATTTATTGCAAAGTTTAATTTTGTTTGATAATTAGATTCTAACTTTTAACTTTCTGCCATTTTTGGAGTTGAAATATTTCATTACCGAATACATCTCAAGCAACCCCAAAATCTTTAGCTAAGTTTGGAAAGAACTCTTGGAACTCTACTACTAGTTTTATAAAAAAAATTATATATTATTATTTTAATATAAAAATTTTTCTACTACTAGTTTTATAAAAAAAATTATGTATTATTATTTTAATATATAAATTTTTATTATATCAATTACTATACACCTTTAATTTTATTTATTTTACTATTCTCTACTTTAACTTTATCTAACACTTAAAATTAATTGAAACTCTTATCAGACGTACCTATCATCCTAGCATGTTAATTTCCTATGCATTTGGTAAAATACATGTCCATATTGAGCTCGGATGTCCCATCTTGATATGGCATTTCACTTTCAGATGACAAAGCAGTCATTTCTCTGAATTCCATGAATGCTCAAGTAGCTACAAGAACAAAGGGCCAAGGGTTTTGGTCGAAGCCGACATGTGGTGGGTGAATACTACCACGGACATGTGGTGGGTGGATCCATCCACCGAAAACACATGTTTATATGACCTCATATTCAAATTTTGAAAACTACAATTTATATAATAATAATAAACGTAAAAATTTGTACAAAATTGAATTGTGAAATCCACGATGCATGTGACGTTCACCTAAATTAAAAAGATGTGACTTGACATCATATATTTGGCTATTTGACAAGCGAATACAACATTTTAAAATACATTTAACAAGCAAAGGGGATCATCAATGACATGATTCTCAACCATTACAGATTTGCAACTGTAGATGGGAGGTGAAAGTGATCCATACCGGAGGATCCTACCGAATAAGGGTGAAATAACCTTTCCTTGGAGTTTTGATGTGTTTTCTTTACTTTTATCTCTATTGTATCTTCCTGTTATTTTGATTTTCCTTTATGACTTGGTCATTTTCTTGTACCTTAGCTTGATGAGAGCCTTATTTTTCCATGGGGTTCAGCTAATTAACTGAACAAGAAAAAAGATATTAACTGAAAAAACTCAGCATGTCAACAACATTTCAGAATAAGAAATTGGATAGGTAACATGTCCACCATTTACATAAAGCCAAGGCAGTAAAGGCATCAAACTAATTTCATAACTTGAATTGACTTGAAACTGTCCTCTTCCTCGTAGGTATTAATCTTATGACTTATACAATTTAATGTTGCCATGCAACATATCTCCAATCTGAAGTCCAAGCAACTTTTTTTTGGACAGAGGATGGTCCAAACGACATTTTAGATGAGGAAAGTACAACCTAATTGCTTATAAAGGATTCTTGATAACCTGTAATTTATTTCACAGCAGAAGAGAGCTTTTGCAATGAAAGATCATCTTCTGGTAATACTTTCAGCTTCTGCCCTCGAGCACCATTCCAGAAATCACGGGCACTCATTACCTTCTTACCTGGAAGTTGGATTTCCAATACCTGTCGGGAGTGACACAAGCATAAGAAATCATATAATCTCAATGAGCACTAACAAGCATGGGAAAAAGTAAAGGATACCTCAAGAGAGGTCTCCTTGGCACATGGGAATATCAATGCATCTCCAGAAATTGTGATATCCCTGTCCCTATCAAATGAACGGTGGCCACGAAATCTAGTAGAAATTATCTTCACTTCCACAGCATTTGTGTGACCATCACCTAAAATTTGGATTTTGGCCCTAGTTCCTGGCCATCCTGCAAAGGCGCGAACCTGAACGGGTTTCTTTCATGACTTCCACAAGAAATATCCAAGGAATAAGCACAAGAATACCTTGTCATGCAGGATGAAAGCTTCTTTATCAAAACATATCCATGACTCATCAGGATTTAACTGCAATGATTAAATAAATGAAACTAAGAGAAAGATTATATAACCCATACTTTTGAAGGACCCCGGGCAGTAAGCCTGGGAGCCTAGACACCATTTAATTATTAATTTTTTTAAATATGTATCATATACATGTATACATATATAATAATGATAATTATATATAGTCTTAAATCTATTATCTCTTAACTAATATTTAAATACATAAATAATCCAAAAGCTAGCATCAAAATATGAGGTTTAATAAGAGTATAATTCTCATATTTATATTTTATTAATATATAGAATTATATATTTGAATAATTACGCATACTTTAGTAACACACCAGAAAATTTATATATAAGTTTTTTGCAAGGATAAAACATTTAAAAACCTCAAGAAGTATGTGTTTAATTAAATGAATCTGATAAAATACCTACTCAATTAAAACAAAACAAGCAACCAAGCCATGGTCGATTCAATTTTAGCATCTAGGAACTAGTATGATATAAACATGAATACAAGCAATGCCATCGTCAACTTATACTATGGTGTTCGTATCCACAGAGAAAGAGATTAGCATCAGATAAATATGGCATGAAAGAAGATTCTATAAATGCAATTTAATTGACTGCATGAAAATTCAAGCATACATTCCCTTGGAAAGAGCAGCACCACTATCAAACTACATCTGATCCTTCTTCAGTGTAATGACAATCAAGTTTAATCATATTCTTGTTTAGATGATTAATATTGGATCTGGTAAAATTAATCTCAGAAATCAGATCAAATTTATAACAATTGCTAAATACAACAACAATAGTCCTAGCCCTAATCACACAACCTGGGACAATTGCCAGATATACAACACTTCTGAAATATATCTACATGTAGTTTAAGTTTAAGAAGCCAAATGACTATTTTATTATAAACTAAAGCATCTTACAGTAACATATTGATTAATACAGAAAGAGAAAATTACTTTGAATTTAATGTTAGAGAATGAGAAAATTAGATAGCAAACTAGTTGATAATTCTTTATGTGAAAGATATGCATGGTAATGTCATCCTTCTGAAGGATCATATTAGTATCAAAGGCTGGTAGAATTCGAGTGTTGAATGTAAGATATTCATTTGACAATGTTCGGGATGGTTTTTTAAAGAATACCTTGGGAGCCATGGTAGCCTTGGAATTATCTTGAGCTTGTGCTTTTGACTTTGCAGAACCATCAAAAAAAGATGAAAGCTCACGAACCAAGAGCCCAGATCCTGCAGAACCAGAAATACATTATTATCAAAATTGAAAGTTGATAGGAAAACCTTGGACTGACAGATTAGAGTTTTTGGAACATCAAATTTGTGACATGCATACATAGCAATGTGCCAATACTTGGTAATAAGCACATTACATTTTTGGGAAAAAATACAATAATTTAAAAAGTTGGACATACATTATTTGAACGGTAGTACAGTACACACCTATGTCAAACAATGAATTTAGCAAGTCTGGTGCCTATAAGAAAAAATTAAAAAGGTCAGAGATCAAAGCTTGTAGAAGTTAACAACAATAAAAGCAAAATTAATGCATAAATTCTTAAATTTATGCATTAATATGTTAGGACCATATGTTATTTATTCTTCAGAAAAAAATAGATTACCTTAGGACCATATGTTATTTATTAAGTACCTTAATATTCTCATCAATTTCCACTTTTTCTTTTGCAATGATTGGTCCAGCATCTAATGCACGCACCGTGTAAGCTAGTGATACACCCGTTTCTTTGACACCATCCTGAACCAAATAAAGCACATTTTGGTAATCTTTTATCAACTTCTAACTTGGAATGTTAGAAGATCAAAACCTGTAAAGCTCTTTGAACAGGAGCAGCACCACGATATAGAGGTAACAAACTTGGATGCATGTTAACAGTACCTGCACAGCAGGAAAAAAGATTTCATTCAAGCTTCTAATATGTACAGAATTTTATTTTCCTTTATATAACATACTATTGAAAATAAATACAACTATGATTGACAATGTTCGTCGGTGATCAACTAGATGTACACCAAAAACAGTGAACGATGATGCAAACATGACTTTACATGGTTTGATGTGAATAGCAACAAGTAGCTCGCATGTCCACAGTTAAAAAAAATTGAAAAGCTCATTAAAGGATATGATACTTTAACTATAGTTGACTTTGAAATTTGTATTATTGATCTAAGTCTAACACAGTAACATCTTAGTAATTTCCTCTTTCAACTCTTTTGAAAGAGTATGCAACATGTGCAAATCATAAAGTGCATGCTGTTTAGAAGTAGGTTATGATGGTTAGCAGAAATGCAGCACTAAGGTAGTACAAGTTCAGGATTAGAAGTCAAAACAAATCCACCTGTTTTGAAACCAGAATGAGATCATTGTGAAGAGATGTATTACCATTAGCTAGATTGCCCAGTAACTGGTGACCTCGGCAAGGCCAGAAAACCATGCAAATATATTTATCATTTTATTTCTATATTCAATGTGAAGAATAGCTGGGATTTTTCAAATCATCTCAGACACAGACTGATGTAAGTCAATTCAGAAGATATTCAATATTTGAAATATACAGCAAAGCTAAAAAGACCTAGATGCAGATAACAAGCTAAGAAGTTGAATTAACTGCAATAATCATTCAAGTAAAAACTAGGACTAACCATGCATTGGGATTTCAAGAAACTTGTTTGGCAAAATGTTTCCATATGCTGCTGTAACACAAAGCCCTGGATTTAAAGCCTTGATATCAGATAAAAAGGGTTCCTGTTTCAAATGAAATATGCAAGTTTTACTCCGTGTATGAGAAAGCATGTATTACTGCTAGACTCAGAAGTTAAGTACCATACCTTTTGGTTAAGCTTTTGACAAAGCCTAAGCTTATGAAGAAAAGCAATGAAGAAAAAATCTTATTCATACTAAACAGGGGCATAAAAATTTAGGAGAGAAAATTAAAGCCTCAGTTTATCAATGAAATGTCATTGATTACAGTGCAAGCACAAAATCAACATACAAACAACAAAAGCAGATTTGAGAGACTGGGCTCTTATTTGATGAGTGAATAGTATGTGTCCCCAACTTGTGGCCATCATTACGCCTAACGAGTAATACAAGAAATAGGCAGAAAATGCATACCTCCCCAGCTCGTTCTGGTGTAAAAATTAGATCACTTGGGAATCCTCTATCGAGTGCTTTTTGTCCAACAGGTGAAGGCATCACCCTTCTCCCTCTTTCTCTTCTAGAAGGTGGCTGTGTCACAATCGCTGCAACCTAAAGGGAAGTGCTATTCTTAAGAATAGGCTTGTTTGCACGCTATAGCTGAATTCCTAAACAGGAAAGTAAAATTTCCATTCTAAAATAAGTACCATAAACCAAGTGCAGCATCACTTAGCGGTATGCCTACAGATCTACATCACCCATCACTTGCACCAAATTAATAGTAAAAATAATGCCATTTATGAACCCTTTACATGGATTGAAACCAAATGAAAAGATTTGGAAATGTTGTGATAAACACAAATAAGAACCTTAGTAAAAAAGAAAACTTGTTCTGATAGGAAAAAACCGATAATACATTACAAAAGACGAAAAAGAAAATGGCTCTAAAGACCATACGAATCACCTCAAAATCGGAGCCCGGCGTTCCAGCGGCGTCGAGCAGCCTGTCGAGTACCATGGCCGACACCTGCACTTCGCTCTCGACATCAGAACAAAGTTGGAAAACAGACAAAACAGACACCGACTGGGAAGTGAGGATGGAGAGGGACGTAGAGGTAGCACGAGTGGATTGAAGAACAACCTGAGGGGAGCCCATGAAGACCAGCCTATTCTTCTTACTTGGAGGAGTGACGACGGCGGTGGGAGCAGAGGAGGAGAAGGAGGAAGCAGGGACATGGGCGCAGCAGATGAGACGGCGGACGAGGAGGGCCGACAGGTGCGACGGCGGTGACATCTCCGCCCTTCCTCCACCTTCCTTCCTCGTTCCCTCACCTGTAGAAGATATTGTCGGGTCGGGTCCGGATCCAGCGTTACCGAATAGGGTCCTTTTCTTTGTTGTTCTTCAAATCATTCTTATTATTACGATAATATAAGAATTTATTAATATACTTTTTATAATTTTTTATTATATTTTTTAATCACATTAATATTTTTATATTTTAAATAATTATATTTTATACTTAAATTATATCATTACACAGATATCAATACTATTGGATGACTACAATGAGAAACTAATAATGTCAAAAGCCATAATAAGTCAAGTCATAGTTAACCATGGTAAGAGGTTAATTACGTAGAGGCCAAAATAGGTCAAGTCATAGGTCCAGCAATTGCCCTCTCATGGCAGAGGCCATAAGTAGTAGATGTTGAGTTAAGATCAAGTTATACCCAAAGTGATGAGCCAAGTTACACTTGAATGGTTATATAGTGCTACTAATTACTTATAAATAAGTGTTAAGTGCTTACTATTGGTTTAAGTTTTTGATGTAGTAATAGCATCCGATTCTAACAAGTGATATTAAAGTTAGAGGTCATAAGTTCGAGTTCCCACATAGGCATGCTGGAGGAAGGGATTGTTGAGTGACTATGACAAGAGATTAGTGGTACTATAGGCTATAATAAGTTAAGTCATAGTCAATTATGGTGAATGGTTGATTAAGGTCAAGATGAGCCAAGTCATAAGTCTAACAATTGTTTGCTCGTAGTAGAGACCATAAGTGACAGATGTTAGGTTAGGGTTGAGTTATACCTAGAGTGGTAAGTTAAGTTACACTCGAATGATTGTGTGATGTTGTCGATTATTTACAAAAAGGTGTTAGGTGTAATGATAACACTTAATTTTATTTCTATAAGATTAAATAAAAATTCGGTTGACCATTTCATTTGGTATAATTGCTGATTCTAACAAATACAACTTAAATTTATTATAATTACACAAAATATTAGCTTATCATCAACTGATCAATATACGAAAAATGTTATTCATTCAATATTTATCTCAAAATCACTCTCTACTACTTTAAGAACTGACTTTTTACATTACGTAAATGCGATCTATGTTTTGTTTATATATGTCAAAAAAAAGAAAATTTAGATTTGAAAAGTTAGAAAAAATCTATTTTTTAATTTTTGTCAAATATCCAAGAACCTTTGTTGTATATCTTTACAGCTCTCAACTTAAAAGATACAAATATTTTTTCAATCTCAAAATGTTTACGTGTACCTTTATGAAATTATTTACATGTATTCTTACAAATATCATTATATAATTTAAAATGTATACTTATATATATATATATATATAAGGTCACAAGTTCTGTAGATACCTACAGAATCTACTTCTATAGGTCTGTTGTCTTATCAGTTTATACAACAAACTTATTTCGTTGTGTAAACTGATAAAATAACAAATGTTTATTGAATATAATTTTACACAATAAACTTACTTCATTATGTAAATTGATAAGGTAATAGATGTTCATTACTTTAATGAATTTATTTTGTTAAGGGAACAGACATGACTAACGAACAATTCGATTAATATTTGACAGACATCTATAGGTGTTCAGAGACATTTTATTATATATATATATACTAAATTTAATATTTAAAATATCCTTATTAATAAAAAAATATTTTTTAAAATAAAATATCACACTAAATAAATTTTTAAACTTTAATTACATTTTAAAAAATAATTCTAATATAAAATTAAATTTTATAAAAATTAAAATTTCATGGAATGACACTATTAAAGTTACTTTTCTAACCATGCCTAACTTTAAGTCATGTTTCTATATATATATATATACACGCGATAGAGGAAGACCATAGAGGAATTTAAGAGATAATTAAAGAGAATTTAAGCAGATGATAGTACGTTACAAGAATCTTAATAAAAATATTTATGACTTTTTGTCAATAAATGTAAAAGAGAAGATGTCGTTGTTAAGATCATCAAACATAATGTTTTGTAAGTATAAATTTAAGAATATTAATTAAACGATAAAAGTTACATATGATGAGTGTAAATGAGTTATTGAAAAATTTAGATGATTCAAATTAATCATTATTGAATGAAAATATCACTAAAAAATAACTCATATTTTCTTAATTTTATAATATTATTGAAAATTATACTTCAAAATTAAAATAAATACAAATACAAAGTTCAATGCAATATTTCTCGCCCGTTCACTTACCCGTCTCCACCAAACCACTCGCGCCGCGGTCGGGTGGGCGCCGACGATGGTTGGCGATGGCGGAGGAGAGGGAGCGACTGGCGAGCGAATGGCACTCGCGGCCGAGGCGGCGGAGGAGCTGTACCGTGTCCGCGACATGTTTTTCCCGGTGAATCCAGAGGAGAAGTTCGTGAAGCTCAAAGCCCTGGCCGATGTCGCTACCGGCATCCTCGACTCCGTCCCCGCAGGTTCGCTGCCTCGCTCAGCGTTTGATTATTCTCTGTTTCTTCTGGTGGAAATCAGGTATCGAGTGTGATTGTGTGGGAGTGGTAGTGTGCGAGTAATGCGGAGGCGGCTGGACTGGACGGGGGTCGTAATTCGTGTTTCCGGGGGCGAGGGGAGGTGGCTTCTTGTACAAGTGACTTGAGGTGATCGAAGAGTTTTATCTGCCGGTGGAAAATTCGTTTGAACAGTGCTAATCAATGCTTGCTAAATTTGCTCTTCTGGATTATCTTTGACATAAGTTTCAGGTTTGCTTGCTTATTTCTGGCTCCCACGCCGTCGTAGTGGATTTGGAGTTTGAGTGAACAGGAGTTTAAGTGGTAGAAATAAGTGAATGTTGTTCAGTTCACGTTGTCACGCATAATTTCATCTTTATCGATGTCATCTGGTTTAAATTCCACTTATTTTCTTAGTGATGTCTTCCATCAAATGCATGTGTTGCAAAAAGTATGATCTTGCTTGGCGATGCCCACATTTCCCACTGAGGAAGTCAGAAGTCCTAAACCGGCAACTATAGCCAGTAGTCACAATATAACACATGGAAATCCAGTTTTTTGTATTGTCTGCATTCTTCGACTGTCATACTGCTGCACTTGTTAGAGTTGTTCAAGCTTTGCTTTAGTAAATTTCCTATCGTGTAATCACTATCCATGGCTCCACCGATCAGTCTGCACTTCATTGTTTGCCACAACCAGTGCCACATTCTTTCTTTTGACCACATGATGGTCTGCAAATCGGTTGCTCTCTTGTCTAATCACGTGGAGTGCGTCTTGTACGATATTGAATTTTCATCACCTCTTCCTCTTACATTGATGCAGATTTAAGGAAATCAACAATGCAACGTGGTCATTTTGAGTATCTGAGAGGAAAAGTACTCGATGTATTTCCTGAATACATAAAAGAAGCAGAAGAACATCTATCAAAAGCTGTATGTCTAATAAAATCCTTTGACAGATTAATGAAAATTCTGTGGCTTGTAATTTGAAACTAGGCACTTCATGTTCCAGGTCAAATTAAATCCTTCTCTTGCTGATGCTTGGCTATGCTTAGGAAATTGCATCTGGAAAAAAGGAGACTTGCCTTCAGCAAAAAATTGTTTTTCTCTAGCTCTAAGCAAGGTTCTTTTTATGTTTTCATTAATGTATTCTTTTATATCAACAAATGTCTTGATCTCCCACTAGTGGGATTGACAATAGTGATCCTTTTGCAATTATTATAAAAGCAAAGTACTTTAGCAGCTTGAATGTCATAACTTGCATTCTGTTGTTAACTTTCTGTTATGCAGGGTCAAGATAAGCGTATTCTTTGTCAATTATCAATGCTCGAAAGACAATTGGCTCAAGGAAAGCAGTGTTTATGAAATTATAATTTTTTTATTTGCAAGTCTTTACTTGTCTATTCGATTTTCTCCGAAAGATTTGTAAGAAAGTGTTTCAGAAAATAGACACCATTTCACTTTAAACCTTAGCTGGCATCAACTAGCACAAGTAAAATAAATAATGCTCACACGAAAGTGTGAATCCTGGAAACAGATTGAAGGGCAATGTTACTCTGTTTTACCGTCTTAAGTACTTATCAAACATTGATCTGTTAGTGCTTCCTATTGGCAACATATGTGTAGAATTTGCTAATGATTTCATATTCTGTTGGTTTGTGTGATTTACGTATTTTGTGAGTTCATGGTTCCTATATAGGCACTGAAAATGAAGCACAATCAGTTGACAAAAGCATCCATTATGCAAAGCAAGCTATATTGCTGGATGTGAGAGATGGGAACTCATGGTGTAAGTGCAAAGTGCACTTTTCCTCAAACATATTTAACTTCTTTTCAGTACTATTCTCTTGTGTGCTGTTTTGAATTTTTTATCTTCAATTAGATAGTTGCGTTATTCTCTGCAATCATATAACTTTATTTATAACCATGAAAGCCATATGGCATCATGCAGCTAATCTGTGAGGATTCTTTAGCATTGAATTCAAGCAATGTGTCAACTATCAAATCTCAAGTAGGCAGCTTTTCAGCAGCAATATTTCAAATATTAAGCTTTCTTACAGTTTAAAGACAAATTTTAATGATTATTATGTTGACACCAGTGTAGTTAGGTATAGCTTGGTGTAGAGAATGAGCTTGTTTCCTTTGACTGTATCCAAATCTATATCCATATAATATCCAAATAATCCAAATGTGTTTCATTAATATTTGGATATACTAGAGTTTGGATAATGTACAAGAACAATAATAACAATAATCCAAGTCATAATTCTACTATGTGTGGTTGGTCAAATAAATTCTTTTCTTCCATGTATTTCTATCTATGGTCAAATCATCAATTAAATTATAGAAATTTAAATCTTTTCTCATAATCCCTAACCAAGTAGTTTTGGGTCTTCCTTCATTTTCTTTAATTTCTTTTGCACTAATTAATTAAATGTTTCTCTCTTTTTTTTAAAAAAGAAAGTGTTTTCTACCAAAATTTTCAAGTTACTCTAAAGTTTAAAATTGAAATTTTCTCTTCATTTCTATTATTAAAACTAAATCCTTCATGATTTCTTTTATATCCTATGTTTTTCTCTCACACATGCCCATTTAGATTTCCTTTAATAAAGAATTTTTTACTAGTAGGTAATAAATCATGAACTAAATTATCCAGATCTTCTCAAAATTTTTATTTAATAGCTTCTTCTAAACCTGCTTGTGAAGCATATGCACTAATTATATTATCTCATTTTTTATCATAAACTTAATCATTATAATTCTATCTTCTATTTTTATTACTTCAACAACTTCTTTTATCAACTATTATCCCTATGTTTGCCTTTCCCTTTACATCATAATTCAAAACCATTATTTTCAATTAATCTATATTTTTACCCTACCCATTTTATTTATTGCAAGCATAATATGTTAATTTTCCTTTTTATCGTTATATATACTAATTCTATACTTTTACCAATCGAAATTCCTATATTTTAAGTTTCTAGTTTAATTTTGGTGTTTTGAACTAGCTTCTTTACCCATACCCATCCATTAAACTATGAGAGTACTTGCTTATTTTCATTTACATGTAGGTATTGATGTAGAGTCTCTAGTTTAAGAACATATACCCAAGGTGTGCAATGCTTTCCTTTTGTTTTATTGTCATTGCACCTTTTTTTTTTGTTTTTTTTGTCATTGCACTTGAGGTCCAACACAACACATCACTACAAGAGTTATACCCCAATGAGTTATCTTTAGGATTTATGTTCATAAAGGGTTGGCAAATTTGTACAACTGATTGTCCACCTAATGCTAACTCTCATCCTTTATTCAGGCTTGGGATCAGCTATGAAGAAGTCTCTACAAGTGGAGTTAGGATAATATTTTAATAATAATTCCATGAAAAAACCACATCCAAATAACTTGTATTCAAACATCCAAATAAAAATATAATTAACATACTTATATTTTATTTTATAGGTTTTACACATATATAAATTTAATTAACTAAATTAATGAGAAAATCGTGCAATATAATAAAGATAACATCTAAGTAATTACCAAAAGTGAGTATTGAATAGCAATGAACTAAATGTCACTTCCCAAAAAAAGAACTATATGAATTTTTGATTTTAAAATGTATTTTAGTTTTCTTTTGTCTATTATTTTGAAGGAAATGATAGTAAATATACACAGATATAACTTATTTGTAGTGGTGGATATTGTTAAACAATTAAGATTAATGGTAACTAGACAGATTTGGATTGGCAAATATCGAAGTATTTGCTAGGGTTAAGGGTTTTGGTATGCATATCCAAGTTTGGCTAGTATATTTTTGAGCATCAAATTCAAAGTCTGAATTCCAAACTGAGTTTGTTGGATATCACATTCTGATTTTTCTTGCTAAGTGAATTCAAATTCAAATTAGATTTTAGATTTCAAATTTCTATATCATCAATATCTAGTTTTCTTTCCAGTACAATCCTAAACTGGTCAACTGAGTTATGCATTGGCAAATCTTGGTTATGGATGCTTATCCGATTATTCAAGGCTGACCTTTCTTTAGTGTCCAACAAATATACAGGATATACAATGTGACAAGTGTGTTCTCCTATCATCATGAAACTATCACAAAATTCCTTATTCACTACAACTTACCATGATACTTATAAGCCATATCTCACAGTGACTGTTTAAACTTGGCATCTATCAATTACCTCCTTTTGCTCAATATTACCTAGTTTCTTACATCTGTCTCTCATGCATACTTCACATTTTTTCTGCTTTTTTATCAGATAATCTTGGAAATGCTTGCCTTACAAGTTTTTTTGTAACTGGAGCATGGGATAAGAACAAGCTTTTGCAGTCACTAAAAGCTTACCAAAATGCTGTATGTGTGATATTGATATACAAGAATGGTCACTCTTTGCAGTGATTTTTATACAAGTCCGGGCTTATGTGTTCTATGCTTTAGATGAATTTGTCTCACTTGATTTTCAGGAAAAAGATGAGAAAATGAAATCAAATCCAGATCTATATTTCAACTGTGCTACTGTAAGTCATTAGTTCATTACCTTTATATGCTTTATGAAGTATGTTGCACTTTTCATTTTGTGTGATCAATGATCATCAGGATAACAAGCTCAAATTTCACTTTTTATGACAATTTTTACAGTAGATGCATTACAGATTTGCATTATTGACCATTTTGACATGGTGTTCATTGTCAGGTTGATAGATATCTAGAAAACTATGAAAGGGCTCTCATGGGATTTGAAGCAGCAGCCTTGAAGGATCCTGGACTTAGTGCCAGTGAGGAAGTTCAAAAAATTGTTAATCTTCTTGAAAAGATGGAATACTGTATTAAGGTCATATATTTTCATAGAAATTAGAAAGCATTATCAATTTATTAGTTATGCTATTGGCTAAATGAATATCAATATACCGTAGTTTGTTAGATAATTCTATATTTGTGTATAATCAATTAGTAATTTATATAGTTGGTCATTTTCTCTCTTAAATGGTATCAAGAGAAATATTTACATAAAACAAAAAAAGAGAATGCCCTAAACTTACCACTGTGACCACTCACCACTGCTCCTAATTCTTTGCCATTGTTGATCCCACCTTCATAGTCCTCCATTACCATCTGTTGATCCCTTGTGCTTGGAGATATACGGTTGATATTGTGGTTAGTCTGGGTCAAACATTCGGCTTTTTACGATTCAAGTTGGGAATACAAGTGTTGTACTCTTGTGTGCTAGCCAGGGCACCTCAGAAATATGGGTCGGTTGTCGGTCATCTTGGCCGGAATTCGGACCTCCTAGGCGGAAGTCTCACTTCATTTTCCACCTCACGTGTAGCAACTAGGACCAGCCCCTGCCACCTACGGGCATTCCCTAGGTGCAGGTGCACTGGCGTTCGGTCACATTTCTTTAAGTCATTTTATGACATCGTCATCCTTGTCTGTGGCCTTACCTCTCACACAACGAACTTATTCTATTGAATCTCTCCTCATGTGACAAATCCATTACTCGTCTAATGGTGTTGGTCAATCGGTAGTTCCATTGCCTAGACAGAACTTCTGCCAATACTTGATGGTTGTTGATGGAAGTCCCGTTTCGTTAACGACACTTCTATTTTCATATAGGCCAGCCGTAAAGCCCGTAGTGTTATGGCCAGCTGTAGAGTAAAACCTGTAGTGTTATGACCAGCCGTAGAGTAAAGCCCATAGTGTTACGATCAGTTGTAGGGTAAAATTCGTAACGTTACGAGTGAGAGTCTTCCTAGGGTAGACTGCTCTGCCCGACCCCTGTTGGCCGCCTCTGATGCACTTTCTAGAGGCGTAAGTCCAATCCTCTTGCCACTTCTAATGCACCTTCTAGAAGTATTACAGTTGAGACACCAAGTCCTAGAATGGATTGGTCGTCCGGTAGCAGGTGAGCGGACTTTCGGCGGTGGATGTTCGGTGCCGCCAGCCACTCTTGATGCACTTCCCAAGGGAGTGAAACCAGTTTCCAAGCAACTGACCACACAATCTCTAGCCTTCTGCGGCAAAGATGACGGAATTTCGATCAAAATAGCGGAATTCCACCCCTTTGCGTCGGTTACTTCTAGAGCGCTTGGGGACTCACTGCAATGAACCAATGAGCGTTAGCCTTCCGTAGTAGAGAAGGTGGAATTCCGACCAAAATAGTGGAATTCCGGCCCAGAGTGTCGGTGCCTCTCGACAATTCCAGGAGTGCGGTGAGCCCAACCGTCGCCCAATCAACGTGACATGTGCGACACTTGGCCTTTCTATGCCCGATGGTCCAACTTCGCGAAACGTCGTGACCTCGGCCTATAAATGGATTCCCTTTTGCCATTAGGGAGTGATTCGACTCTTTGATTTCTGTTGTTGCTCGAGTGTACAGGCATTCTAGCTCTCTTGACATTGACAATTTGTTTGTTCAACTACTGACCTTCATCAACAGCCGACCGTCTGTGCATGAGGGTTCGCTGGCGACAACTCCAGCTTAACCTTTCTACAGGTTAGTCATCCTCTCCCCTTTTCCCACTAATAGGAAGGGGGGAGACGACTATTTTGCTAGTAACATCAACCCTCCCGGCTGTCCATGGTTTTGACCAGGGGAAGTCCTTTCCTCCCTTGGGGATCACCCTCGGTCTCTCCCCTTCTTCCTATTTTGTGTGTACACCACCTAGGATAAGGGAGGAATTATCTTTAACGTTTCTTTGAGTAGGGATGTTTTCCTTGCTGGACTTGACAACTAGTTTGCCCGAGCAAGACATCACCCCCATCTCATTGCTTTGCATGTTGTTTTGTGTTTTCAAGGTCGTTCGCAAGTTTTTCTTTTCTTCGAGCTAGCTTTGCTTTAGCTATTTCGTATGCTTATCGGTCTAGATGTACGGGTCTGTGCATTGCGGGACAAAACATAGAACCCAGCCTTTGGTAATACGAGTTCCATTTGGCCGACCGGCAAGTGAGCCAGTTGCCGCCCTTATGTTGGCCTTACGTCTAACATCCTCGTTTGCCCTATTCTTTTTTGGCTGCCTTTCCTTCGCACCCTTGTCTGACCTTGCGACTAGCTCCGCACGGACAATTTGTTTTGCTTTCATGCTTTATAGGTGGAAGTTCGCCAGGGTTGGCAGGCTTCCCCCACGTTTTTCGTTCTTTCTCTCCCTTTGTGCCATTGCCCGATGCCTGTTTGTGCATTGTGGCCTCAGTAAGTGCCTTGAGACCTGACTCACTTTTGAGTCCTCGTGCGGCCCCCCTCCGGTTGAAGACATTTAGTCTTGGAAGTATCCACCGAAACCCCTAGATGTCAATTCCTAGAGATGCACGTCCTCTTTGCATTTTTATTATTCATTTAGCATAATACCCTAGAGCCAGTGCAAGCCACGGCACTTTTCGCATTTTCCTGGTTGATTCGATCGATTTCCGACCCCTCCATGGCCGGAACACCGAGGACGAATCCCAATTTTGTTCCTAGTTACCCTTTATTTTTATGAGTCATTGAGAGGTTGGATTTCATTCGGGCTAGTTGGAGGTGCCTAATACCTTCCCCACCAATACCCAAAGTTCCTTATTTAGTCTTTTGGACAACAGACCCCCCTTATTATATCCATATCTTACTCTTTTAATCGGGATTTTTAGTCTTTACTGTGAAAGGTTTATCATTTCTTCACATGTTTCTCCTTAAAATAAAGTGGCTACTCCTTTTATTTAGATTTTTTGACATTTTACCCGAAGCCTGTTTTCTGCTCTCGTTTGTCCTGAGGATAGTATTAGCCGTCCATTAAGGGATTGGCTCGAGGGTTAGCAACACCATCCCAAGGCCCTTCAGCAGCCTTGCTGCCTCCACTGGCAGCACAACCGATCAAGCCTGCCAGTGGTGATCTGCAGATGTGCTGGTGCTGCTGTTGGCATCTTGCCATCTGAGGTCCTCTTCCTACTTTGTTGCTGTTGGCCGTCCTTGGTTGCCATTCTTAATAAGATGACAGAGTACTACCATAAAGAACTTTCAATCTCTGGATTCCTCTTCACTCTTCAACCCGAGATTGCATCCTAGATACGTGGATACATATCTAGAGGTGATGCAATTCCCTGATAAGAGAGAACCTTCCCATAGCTATTGAGGATTATTATAGGTATGCTAATATCTTACATAGATTAGTTTTTCATAGTTTTTATTATGTTTGTGATTGTAACAGAGGTTGTACTTTAGGGGGAGGTTGTTGATCCAACTTTCGCAACAAAAAATGTAGACGGTTTAATCATATATTAGATAAGTGATGGAAAAAGTTTGGCAAACCATTGTGGGCTTATTAGGTGTAGGCTTTCATTGACTTTTTTAGTGTGACATCATTCATGAACCTCTAGCTATTCTTCTTGGGAGTACTAGTGCTACATAGTTTTAAGCTACTCAACTTACCATTTCCATTGCTTCTCATGCCACTACATTAAGTATTGATGCACTACTATCAATATTACAAGCAATCATGATCTCTTAGCTTTTGAAGGAAATCACCTAGTTGGTTGTGAATTGACACTACCTTGGTTGCTTGCCTCACCTTGTCTTTAATTGAATTTTTTGTCAAATTTAATTGATTATGTGATGAATAAGGGTTAGATAATATTTGTGTTATTTCCATGTAGGTGGTTAAATGGATTTCTATTTAAAGGATTCATTAGCACTCATTTGTGCATTGTACTAAACCCTCTCATTAACGTGAATTTCTAATTTTTCCCCTTCCTAATCAAATGACTACTGTTGACCTTTGCTCCCCCAATTGACATCTATAAACGCTCCACTCCCTTGGCAGCTTCTTGTCCTCCATCATTAGAGCTGTTTGATGCTTCCTTGTGACGCAATTGACCCTAAAATGGCTTGCCACCTGCTGTAACAAGGTCATCACCCTTCCCTCCTCCTTTTACTACCATGGAAACAAGGTTGACGACTTTGTTTCTTACTCTAGTAGCCTTGTTTGGGGTCGTTGGCTCCTCCATTTGGCCCCTACCAACCTAACTAGGGTTAATGTGGCCCTTTTTTGGGATCCTACTGATGCAAGGCACCTGGTAAGGCTTGTATTGTTGTGTACATGTATTGACGCCTTTCTCTTCACCTGCATGTCTACGTTGTTGCCTCCATAGCTCAATGCCTCAACAACTTGCACAAGTTTTTTTTGCCTTTGATTTCCCAGTTGTCTTCCACTCCTCCCTCTTCTTGTAGGGTAGACAATGAGTGTTTCATTGATTTTTCTATTGCATCTAGACTGTAATAGTGACAAACAAGGAATCTGCAGTTCAAAATTTTAGCAATGCCTCAGAAAAGTTAAATAACAAGAACTACCTATTTTGGTAAAAAGTTTTCAGACTTTCATTACAACACAACTAAAATTCTAGCATCTTAAAAAATTGTCTCCTAACATCAAAGACAACACCTACAATGATTGGTTTGTAGATGATTCAATTGTGGTCACTTGGTTTGAAAACAATATGGAACTTAGTGTGGCCAAGGAGGTATGATATTATGTTTTGTGAAGAAGATTTAGGTTACTCTTTGGTAGATGTATGGACATGACAAGAATATTGCCCGATTTGTGAGATTTATAAGCGAATTTTAAACCTATGCATGGCTAATCAATCTATTTAGGAATATTTTGCTACTCTGCACTTGCTGTTTAAGGAGTAAAGATGTATTTGCTGATTACCTCGAATGTTGCCACAATGAAGCAGTACCACACCAATCTTGCTATTGCTGCATTCATTTATTGTTTACCTCCAGAGCTTGCATCTTAGGTTTGTGTATAGATTATTGGTGGCAACAACATTCCAAATCTCTCATTAGATTTTGCATGTGTACAATACTTTTCTACTCAAGCGGCAACAGAGACATTCAATCCCTCTGTAGATTCTATTACCACTATCAAAGGGTTGTGTTGAGTGAACTATTAGAATCAGTGGTAATCGTTGCTAGGATGGGTAGAGAGTTTGCAGATATTGGCTGGAGGTGTGCACCTGATGCTCTAGTACCATGTGATTAAGAAGGGGAAAAATTAGGGATTCACATTAATGTGTGGGTTTAGTGGAATATATGTATGAGTGGTAATTGATAATTTAAATGGATATTGATTTAACCACCTACATGAACATAACACATTATCTAACCCGTATCCATCACAAATAACATTTAAAACCTTAAAAAAATGTATTTAATTAAACAGATTTGGCAAAAGGTCTGCTCAATCAAGACAAGACAAGGTTGGTTGCTAAGGCATCACCAATTCATGCCTTGGCACTTAGGCGTACCTTAAAAAGTATGAATTGGTGGTGTTATATTTGCAGTTTACATTGATAATGGACTTAAGTGTTAGAGGTATGCTAGAAGCAGAAGTACCTAGCAAGTTGGTTTGTTATGAAGGACATTGGAAAACTAATTTGCTTGGGAAAATTTGTCTACACTAATGTACTAATTTGGTGCTGTCCAAGGGAAAAATTCTTTTGATCTACGAGGGAAGGTAGGATTGTCTGACTGCAAATGTGATCCTACACCAATCAGCCTAAATAGTGTATTTCAATACAATTCTGAAGGCTTAGATTTTGGCAAAATCAAGATTTCATATACAATTCAAGAACTTAAGAACTGTATTTAAGTATGAAAAGAGGATGTTCAATTTTATATGGGTACAATACTCACAAAATCTAATGCAAAATCTTGGATTCAGTCAAAATGTCAATTCTCAGATTTTTAAAAATGAACTACAAACCACTATGTATGCTTAACTATGATTTTGTCAAAATATTAAAATCAAAGAATTTTGAATACCAAAATCATAGCTAATTGATACTTTAATTGTGGCTTTTGGAATGACATATTTTGATTTTGGAGGATAGAGATCTTTATAAGAAGATAATTGGCTAGTTAGTCTACTTAATATTCACTAGACCAGACAGCCTATCTAGTCAATTATTTGATCAATTTATGCTTGATTTTAGAGCCATTTAACCAAGAATATTGAAGTTGATTTTCACTATGCAAGAGATTTAGTGATGAAGGAAATGATAACTACTCTTTAGACACTTGAGGAGCTTGTGGATATCTTTACAAAGGGTTCAGAAGTTTCTATATTTGAATCATTGTGCACAAGATAGGAACTTGGGCATGTTAGATATATATACTTTAACTTGAGTGAGTATATTTATATATGATATACCCTAGGTCATGCGCAATCCCTTAGTAATCAATACAATTAGTCATTTTCCCTCTGACAATTTATTTTGATAGATTAGATGCTTAGATCATGCATCATTTCCTGTAAACTAGAAATAAAGTTTTTGAACTAGTGTTTCTCATGAGAGCTAGTTCATTCTAATAGGCAAGACATGGTACCAAGATCGTTTCAATTTCTAATTGTGCATTCCCATTATTTTCTGTTATAAATTGACTTTGAGGTGTGTAACATTATATGGTAAACCTTTTCAGGGGCAGTCAAAAGCTAAGCGTTTAGCATCAATAGCAGCTTCTTTAAATGAAGTTAGTCGTAAGTTTTTCCCCTGGCTTGACAACTATATATTCGAGGAACTTTGAAAGTTATTTGTGACTTTGCACTAACATCAATAAAAACTGGAATCATTAAGTTTTTGATTGATCTTCAATATAGAGTTATGATTATTTATCCATTTTGTAGTGAATACATCTCACAGAAGAGCAACCATTTCTGATCTCTCGGAGGGGTTGAATATAACTTCAGCAATTGCTGGAAAAGTTATTCTACTTGTTAAACACGATAATGTTTCTCCATTGTAAGTTACTTTCTACTTGTACATTTTATTTTTCTTCTTAGCTTGTTGATGGTTTTGGAAGCACTCTCATGTTTTTTAATGCTATTATTTTGAGTAAAACATTATCAAATGAACTCCATTGGGTTATATTCTTGACAATCTATGATATATGCTTTTGAAACTTTGAGACGACCGAAATAGTTTGAGCACATTGTCTGGGAAATGGAATAATATAGTTTTGTTACTTTGATTTTGCAGGTACTATATCATCTGTGACTCAGAACAGACTTGTTTTGCTCTATCAGTCTATGGATTGCATGGCAATGCTGTAAGTATTAACCCTATGTTGTAATTTGATCATTTCTCCTCATTTTAGTCTCCCACACTGTTCTTGGCATCATCTATTCTTTCATCCTTTTTGAAACCATGTTTTTTATTGTAACTAAATGTTGTGGTAAAGAGATTTAGTTCATGTTGAAGTTTAATTATTTCAAAACAAATAATGTGCCACTTCATTTGGGACGAAAATAATACACGAAGATTACTTTAAAATTCAATAGCTAAATGGTTTGCAATTTCTTTATTGTGCTTACAGTTTGTTCTTGAACTCATAGCATGGAAAGTTATTCAAAAAGTCACCCTCTGACATGGTGCCTCCATGATGTTCCCCTACCTTCTTCCTCTTTTTGCAATTTATGGTGGCAATATTTTTCTTACATGTGGAATAAATAAGAATGTCCATTATTGATTTCTTTTTCTTTTGTTAGAACGGTGCCAGAGAGCTCCTTGCAGCAATTGGCAAACTGTTTCTATTGCTGCTGGGGGTCCAGGATTGTTCATAACATGCAGTAAACATCATCCTTTTTAGCAAGTTTGTTTAGGCTAAACTAGTTCAAATGCATCATACAGCATCCTCATGCAACTTCTATATTTAGCAATTTGATACATAGTGATCATCCTATTGACAGCATTGAGAGGTAATTTACTTCTGTAGGATCTGTTATCAGGGTTTATCGTCTTGTTAGGTCCCTTTTGGCTTTCTTTCTGCTTTCTTTCTGTAGTTGTACCGTTAATGAATACCTATCCTAGTTTTCAAAAGAATTGAGGAAACAAAATTTAGGAGGTAGTTATGGTATTGAGAGTTTTGGATGCAAGGATTTCAGATATGCTCTAGTCAAGGAAATAGATATTGATGTCAGATATAGAATTAGGTAAGAGTGGAACGTTATCAGAATTTTCTTTTTGCTTTTTGTCAGCCTAAACCTCCATACCTTATTTTCACAAAAAGAAATTTAATTCTTTTAATTTGGGATTCTCTTTTCTTTGAAAGTGAACTCGAGGGTTCTTTTTTAGTCCCGTAGATTCCAAAATCAGCTATAAGATATATGATCTGGATTATTGTAAAGATCAATACATTAAACAGTTCAAACTTGTATGTAGAATGTCGAGGCAACTGTATGAGATATAGTATGAGAAATTATCATTGTTCTCAAATGCAAGATAAGTTAGAATTTTTTATCTACCGTTACAAGAAATGGAAGAGTGATCCCTAGGCGTAAGGTGCCTAAAGTTCTATTTGATGATTTGAATGGAACAAGTTTGAAGAGATTTAACATTTTGGATTTACTCAACTTGATTGATGAAACTGAACAATATGGTCTTGATGGCAGTGCACATGAAATAAATTGTATCATCCGTATCAACTGATTACATTTGAATTTCATAGTAAGTCTTAGGTGCTGAAAATCTAAATGTTGTAGTTTTATTTAAATAAATTTCTAAAACTTTGACTTGGTTATCATTAAATTTAATACATCTCTCTCATCTTAGATATGTAAATCATCATATCTAGCACATGGAAAAAATTCAATTCTCAAAAGACAGATGTGAAACCTGAAACTCATCAGGAAAAGGAACAATGTGCATTTACTTTATTACCCTATCTCGTGTACGTTGTTAAATAAATATGTAAGAGCAATGTTATGATCTGTATTTTTTTTGTTATTAGATCAAAGAAGGGGATCGAGTGACACTGCTAGATCCTTGCTATCACATGATCAATTTTTCTTGGAAAGGCAAGGTATGGTCCTTAGCTTCACGTCCAATGTACTTTATAGTATATGCTGTTGAGTTTCATATAATTGGTCATCTGAGTTATTCCACGTGTTTATGGTTGAGCAGTGCTACAGATTCAGTTCAGTTAGGGTGGACTTCATGGAACAGATTCTCGTGAATGGAAGATCACCAGCTTCACGACATGCAGTCAGATCCTACATTTGTGCACAGCACAAGCCATGATATTAAACCTTTGATAAGTAGGCTGGAACAGCTGGTGCTTCACTTCATTCATGTAGCTTTTGTAATCCTCCCGTGTATCGGTAATCTTCAACTACCTACAGGATACCTTGCTTTGATATTTAGAATGCTTGTGCCGGCAATCTCTCATGAACTCTGTGATGACAGCATTTCTTTTGGTGCAGGGTATTTTTTCTAATCCATCAAGTAATTCTCCAGGCTTGTATAAATATGCCTGTGGATAAGCCCCCAGAAATTGTGTATGAAGTTTGCAGATTCACGCATCCACTCCAATTACATGCTATCAGTATTGCGACAGTGTGCTGCCTGGTTTGAGATACACATTCATGTTCATCAACAAAAACCTGAGTTGAAACTTTAGGGCATTTGGAATCTTGAATGAGATTTTTTTAATCTATTGTTGTGAATTTCTGCAATAGAGGGTGATCCTTGACACGGAGGTAAGGTTGATTCACTGTCATCACTTGCTTGAATCTTAGGTACGGTTTGGATGTAAAATTGTAAAAATTAGTATTATTATAGGATACTCTGCACAGAATTCCTAAAAATCTGGGCGTGTGTTTTTGTGTGTGTGTGTGTGTATTTGTATTATTCATGTAATGTTTGAATGAAATGGTTCAATTGCTTTCATCTCCCATTAGAATGCTCATTCTTTTTTCACCCTCTTGACATCTTCCTTTAATTGCAGAACCATATCTATCTGCCTGCCACTCGGAGTGTTTTAGTTCCCTGCGGCCGATCAAATGTGTGATGGTGTGGTGACAATTTAGAGCATGGAAGAAGGTCTCGGTCCGTCTTTGGAAGTTATTGAAAACCATCGTTAGGGCCTTGTTTTTGCTTGACTAATGCCTCCAAGCACCGCTATTCACGTCTTTGTTGATGTGGGATAGACTGTTTGACTTTAGTTTTGCTGAGCAGGTTTGGATCCGAAACTGGAGTCGCCACAAGCGTGCCAAATTAATCTTTTCATATGGTACTCTGGAAGTGTGGTGTGCACAGTGCAGCCTGCCAAACTAATGTTGATGATGGTTTGCTAAAGATCAAAGATCTTGATGCCAATATTTGGAGGTATTTGTAGTTCATCATCTAATTACGTCGGATGAAATCTTAAATTCAAATTTAAACAAAAATGTTACTATTATTAAAAAATTGATTTTGAACCTTGGGGTAAAGATGTCAATAAGTTGTGTTGACATGGTTTGAATTGTTTGGTACCTGGTTGGGTCGGATTTGGCCTTTGCAGTCCAGACATGACTCACATGGTATGATTCATCTAGGTTTGTGTTAAGTTATTGTGTTAGGTTAGATTTGAGTTTAATTTTTAATTATATTTTTATTTTATTAAAAATTAATCTAATATTAATATAATTTATAAATACTAAAATATTACCAAAGTAGGATTTGAATCCACAATCATGTATATTTTATTAAGAAACTTAAATCATTAAGTTATATATAATATGTGTAACTTAAAAAATATATATATTAAAATAAATATAAATATTTAAAAAATTATAAAATTATTTTTATACTGCCTATATGAAAATTCTAAAGACCGGTTAATGGTATGGTTTGACCATATTAGGTCGTATCAGCCTAAATAGGTACGATTGATTCAGTTGATATGTTTACCTTTGGTACGATCTACTTTTGCTTATTAGAATCAAAATCCTGAGAAACATTTGGAGGTATTCCCTGATTAGAATCATCCTACCTATGGTAATTGAGATGAACATGCAATATCAAAATGAATTGTTTTGATGTAAGAAAAAAGCTACCATTTAATGTTGTCGGTTGCATTCATTACAAAATGTGACGACCACTTTTTTAAGTACGAACACTAAAAGATTAGTGAAAAAAAATCATGTCAGCCATATGGGTATGTTTCGGAGAGATTTTTTTTTCTATTTATAAATTTGTATGTATTATTATTATTATATAAATTTTTATCTTATGTACGTTATATGATACATAGTAAATATAATTAAAAAAAGGCTAAAACAAAAGTAACAAGGATGCACCAACCAAGGGAGAAGAATTAATGCACACAAGAGATTAAGGGTGTGTTGGTGACAATTGTTTTTAGAAGTTAAATAAAATTAAAGTTGAAACTAGTTTTATAAATAGAATTTAAATAATATAATAATGATAAAAATTTATACATATAATTTGTATAATAATAATAATAATAATGTTAGAAGTAATTTGTACGACCATCTTGATACGGTGAAATTATTATAACACTACTAATGTGAAAAAGAAAAAGTGAAGCATCACCAGGGCAGAATGTGCAAGTTGTCGTGCATGTACGATGGAAATATGAATCGAACGGGTTAACAGATGGAAAATGCGTAAAATCCCAAAGATGTGGAAATGGAAGAATAAATTGGCAATACCATGACCGAAGAAGGCAGACAATCATATGGAACAACCTCATCATACAAAATTCAGTAATGCACATAAAATACACACAATCATCAGCACATCCCTTTTCCGGAAAGCTAATAAATAGCGCGCCAAACATGCGTGGATCGGAAGACGTTTTACCGCTACAGCACCCAACATGACTTAGAACAGAAAATTGAAGTAGATAACCACGTACATGGAGAGAGAGAAGATGGCACAAACATGCTGCCAGAACAACAGCGCCGAAGCTTCGGCAACAGCGTAACCTCTCAAGCTTGCAATCGCCCCCAGCAAGATGGCACTGGGTGTGGTGTACTGCAACAGGATCACAAAGCGGTACATGAGATCTGTTTCGGTGATGAGGCCCAGCTTACCCGCCGAGATCAGCACCCCAATCCCAAAGAGCGGAAGCAGCAAGAGTCTGGCGACGGTTATCCCAATTATGGTCCTAAAACCAAGCTCCGAGTGGTTCGGCCCCTCCGCAAGCATTCCCCCCAGAATCAGCATCACAAAAGGCACAACAGCACCGGCCAAAATTTCTAGGCCGTCGGTGAAGAAGGCTAGTGGTGCATCCGCCCCAAACACGAAGTTTCTGAACAATGGGACCACGCCAACGATGATGGCCAGCAACGAAGCAATCGTTGGAGGTTGGAGAATGTGACGGACCGGAGTTTGTTCGGCCACGGTTCTGAACTTCCTGACGACCTTCGGCTCGGCCAAGCACCTGATGGACTTTGGGCTGCTGCTTCCTCCTCCTCCTCCACTTGTGCCTGCCTCCTCGATGGTATCGATATCAGGGAAGGTATTCTGTGAAGAGCCTGTGATACTCATGAACACTCTTGCAATGAAAGGCTTCTTGCAGTGTGCCGTTTCCTTCTCTGCCATACCAGGCCACTCTGCTTCGTGGAGTAGAGGCCTGCTCACGTTATTCCCTGCAGCTTCCTCTATCTCTGCCCCCTCCGAAATAATTTCATAGTACTCAAGCGGTGGCTCCATGATGTGATAAACAAGTGTGTACACAAGAATCACTGCAACCCACTGTGCAATTGAAAGATATGCTATTGCATTTTGATGGCAGTCGGGCCCAAATGGCTGATGACTACTGTGGCATATTGAACCAGTTATAGCAATTGGGAGGTTTCCAGTGTTTCCAAATCCGGCCATTATAATCGTTAGCCGGTAGAATTGGGGAGGGGGGCGGCAAACGATCGCAACAATATACCCCAAAGCACACCCAATTGCTGTGCTTATCAGCACGTTCACGGGCACAAACCACCATTCTCTGATTTCATCAAGGGTGATAGACTCCCCGAGATGGACAAAGATCAGACAAGGCAAGAAGAGGGCAAAGACAAGCTTACTAAGGAGCTTGAAGGTTGCCTTCGGTAAGATTTTTGTCTGGGGATGAGCAAGGACCGTGCCAAAAAGTGTTAAGGTCAGTAGCTTCAGCAAGGGCACCACAGCACTGAGGATGCTAACACTCTCACTCTGCACTCCTCCATCTACGCCTTCAGAACCGCTTGCCATCTCCACTTGCCTGTTCAATTTATGGAAGATCTAAGCAATAAATTCGTAACATAAAATTTCCTAATCTAGAAACAATATATAACTCGATAGAAACAACAGAGGAGGCAAAAGGAATGCTACAGTTTACATATTCTCATCAGCTCAGATCTGATCATCATGCGTACGCAGAAACAAAATTACTTTTGCATAGCTCATCATCATCAATAAAACATGAAAGAAACCTACAGATTTTGTTCACAACTGATTTGAATGTATCCTAAACCATCGTATCAGTTATCTAGCTTGCGAGCTAGTCGACGAATCCATCCCCTTCTCATCGTCAGGCCCATCGTGTTTGCTATTACCTCATCCTAGCCGCACATCCACCTCCAGCGGGATCCGTCGCCTTTCTCGCACTCTCCGCCTTCTCACCCCATCCTCGTCTCCACCGCCAGTGATAAGTATGAAGGATCAGTTACCAGCCAGCGGCCCTTTCAGACGGTGGAAGGCGAAAAAAAAAACAAAAAAACAAAAAAAAGGAAGCAAAAACACTCACGCACGCACGGAGGAAACATCGCACAAAGTTTGAGGAAGGACGCCGATCGGACCGACCTCACTGGTCGCCGGGAAAGGGAAGCAGACGTGTGTACCTGCGACGCCGACGCCACCGGAGACCGACGAAGAACGAAGTCGGGAGGAGCAGACTAGCAGAGATTCGTTTAGATCACTTTTTTGATCAACGGAGAACGATGACGACAGCAGCTATCGATTAAAAATTATTGATGATAAAAGTTACTCATTTGTTTATTCCATCCTTAACTTAAAAGTTTAAATCGAAGATAATTTCAGATGAAAAAGTTGTGAAATAAAAATTTATACAGTAATAATAATATATAAAAATTTACGTAAAATTATAGTTAAAAGTTAATATTGAGAAAATAAATAAAATTTGTATATTTAAAATTAATAAAAAATTATATAAAATAAATTTTCTCTTTACATGATTTCTTATTAATTTTAAATACACAAATATTATAACTTCTATTTGATTAGACATTTTATTTTATGTAACTTTATTTTTTTACTGTATGTCATGATATTTTATAATATTATTTATTAAATAATTTTTACATTATTTACTATTTATTATATATGATAATTTTAAAAAAATTATCATTACAACTTAAAAAAAATACTATTATCACATTAATATAATAAGGGTTTAATGGTTCTGTAGGTGCCTACAGAACTGAGTTCTGTAGGCACCCGTTGGATGAAAGATGAACGGCTGTTTGATGAAGAGAGAGAGTGTTGGAAAAAAAAAGCCGTGCGGAAAAAATTTCCCTTCCCGCCGATGATAGCCGCACGGAAAAAATTTCCCTTCCAGCCGATGACAGCCGCGTAAAAAAAAAAATAACGATTGATTTTCCCCAATCATCCTCACCTGCGCAGTCCACCGGAAGT
>JAMKPZ010001098.1:0-77154 GCA_024699675.1 Amphibolis antarctica
CTCCGCCCCGTCTTTCTTGAACGGATCTGCTCCTCTAAAACAGGCTGTTTTTTATGGTACAAGTATATATCTTTTCCCAGATTCAAACTCAGACCTTATTCCATGCAGTGAAGTGAGTCATCAGCTAGGCTGTCTATCTCTCATCTTCTCAGACAGACTGTGGCATGCCCAACAGCCTAAAGGACAGACTCTGAGAGTGATCAGAGAGAGAGAGAGAGAGAGAGAGAGAGAGATCAGCTTCTAATTATTTCACAATTATTCAAGCTCCATCTACGAAGTCCACACAGTCTTCTACAGCGACGAATTAATTAAGAAGCAACTCACCTCGTGAGCACAATAAACACAAGTCGATGGATGATTGAGATTTTTTTCTTTCTTTCTTTCTGCGCATCACCCATTCTTTCGCTACTCATTCATCTCTTTTGTGATTTTTTGTTCTTTGATATCTTCCTTTTTTTCTTGGTAAACTCACTTCATATTTTCCGCTTGTATCGTCTCGATCTTTAATGGCCTTTGTTTTTTCCTTTGCCCTCACCTTTTTTTTTTTGCTGCAGATGTATAGAACTGTTAAGACCACTGACAAGCCTGCGGCTTCCTCAGGTACCTGACTCATCCATATATTGCTCGGCCTTTGTGTTCCTCCATCTTTCTCGTTTATTTAGCAGATCACTGTGTAAGCTAGATACCTATATATATATATATATATATATGTAGTACGCCCATCTCTGCGTGTATAGTTAAAGTTGAACGCTGCGGAATGCTTGCATTTTTCTTTTCTCTTTCAATCAACATACATGTACCATGTATTAATTAAACACGTACTGTGACAAATTCCATACTTGTTTGCTTGATCTGCCATTCGAATGGCTTTCTCGATGAATCAGATGGGTCAGGCGCTGAAGAGGATCGCACGTCTTCCTCATCATCGGCGGCCGTTGATCTCAACCTTTGGCGTTTCATAGACCGACGGGGGTCAGACGTGTCTGTCCAACAGCATAGGATGGACTATGGTATCAGAGGCGGGAATGGATGGAGCAACCCTTCGAGGTATTGTCAAATCTCTCTCTCTCTCTAGCTCTCTCCCTCCCCGCCCCCCTCTCTGATCGATTCCTTAATTGCATGTACTGTATGCATGATTAACAAAGTGATTTTTTTCCGAAAACAAATAAAAAGAAGTGCACACGTTCACCATTACCAAATCAATGGGATGGTGGAAGAAATGAAGCAGTGTTCATGGCAGCTTTCACTTTATTTCCCTTGTGCATCCGAAGGATGTCTGTAAGATATGCTGCTCAAAAGCAAAGTTTGCAGGGAAAGATGACATAGCCCAAGCTAGGAATCTCACACACACACACACACAAATTTCAGTAGCAAATTAAAATCAAGAGCAGAATAAGAAAGACCCATCTAAAGCCATCCACACTTTGTTGTAAGTGTAAGATCGAGAAATATGCATCATCGCTTGATTGGATTAGCATCCGCATTAGTCAACAGTCGGTCCTACCAGCGTTTCAAGCAAGCCCTTGACTGTGATTCTTCCCTTTCATGTTAAAAAAGTCTGAATTAATTCGCAGCATCTTGGGTTGTGGCATGGCACGGTTCTACATCGACTTTTTTTTTTTAAAAAAAAGGGTTGATATCTATAGAAAACCAAAACATCTTTACCGGCCTGTATATATCTAATTAATTAACTGGTTTTGAATTATATTTCCACATTAATTTCAGTGTAACTATTATCAAAGCCTGATACGATATTTTAGGCCTAAGTCCTGCACAACGACCAAAAATAAAGATACTTTCAAGATCTTAAAAAAATTATAAATAAAGAAGAATGTTGAATTAAAATACTTTCATATTAGAAATGAAGAAGACCCGAAACAAAATATATAATAAACACAGTCCTTCACCCTTAGCCAATTAGTTTTAAATTAGGTGTTCGCTAGCATGTCCACATTTCAATACGGTAAACAATTAACTTTGAACAGGTTGTTCATTTTTCAGCATATATAATAAAAAATCCCAATAGACTCAAACATCTACCTAAAATCGTGAAGTACGTATGATACTTCGAGGGAAAAATAATCTGACATAGAAAATAATAAATGAAATTGAAAATCTTTATATCACTTGTAAATTATTTCTTATTAGTTAATTTATTTTAGTAAAGTAAAGTCTACAACCATTACATAAATTAATTAGAAATAAAGAATAAATTAATATAAAAACCCTATATATTCATAGTAAATAATTTTTAAACTAGATGTACATATTTGAACAGTAACTTATCCCTTTCTCTAACACTTATCTCTTGCTTCTCCCCCACCCCTCGCCCCAATGTAGGATTTAATAAAGGAAGGTGGTTGCTTAATTTTGTCTTATGACCTGATTAGGTTCCAAAAGAGATTAAAATTGTGCACCAATTTCTCTGAAGGCACATATATATATACAGACAATTTTTTTGGATGTGCACTTGCATTTTCTTTTAAGTAAATAAAAGTGTAAGTGTAACTTTATGCGTTAAATTGTAGCTTTAATTACTGTATATAGGCACTTAATATATGTACTTAGGTAATTTCTTAAAATAAAAAATTAGCCAACCCCACATAATAATAGTAGGGCTCAAATTCTTGTTTTTTAAAAAAGTAAAAAATAATTACATGGATAGTTAATCCAAAGATAATCTACTATATATGGATCAAAATTTGAATGTAATATATATTCCCCCATAGCTGTATTTGATAATTAAGTTTTTGGGTTTAAAAAATCAATGGTTTACGTTCGATCAGTAAATTAAAATTAACCACTTTTAAATTAATACATTTAGATCAAGGATGAATACTTATTTAATTTAAATAAAAAAATTATTATGTATTTATACTCTAATAATACAATATCCATAGAATATATCCTTTCCTGTATTTATAAAGAAAAAATTCACAATTGTATACAGAGAAGATTTCCTGTGAAGCTGGAAGTGCAAACTGCTGATGTAAACTGTTATTTTAGATTTGGTTAATAAAGTATTACTTTTCAAACAAAACAAAAAAGGATTTCCTGTGAAGCTAGCTAGTACTTGTAACTGTTCCTGTTGTCGACATGTGTAGTCTTGACCGACCACCAACACCAATCACCATTAGTTACTGCTCGATCTTAGTCGCCCTCGTCGATCATCGATCGTCAAGGCAGGACGAAGCTCATGCCAGGGCTTGGGACTGACACAAGTCAAGCTTCCTTCTGGGTATGCGTGCATGCATGGTAATTAACGATCGATGTACCAACGATCGAGATACAATGCATAATGCATATGGCCGGATCCGGAAGTCATTATTTAATTTTCTTCAATTAATTGATGGCCAACTTCCTAATAGAGACTAATCGATAGATGTATTCCTTCGATTTGCAGCAGGGGATGTTGGATGCAGACCTTAACCGCCAGCCCCAGCAGCAGCAAGGAAGGAGTGCTCACCCCCGCCAACTTTGCGTCGATGAATGAGGTAGTGACTCGAACTGCAATGCTTCTTTAATTTCCTGGTTCCAGCAAATAATTAAATCACACTAGTCGATCAGCACGCACGCACGCATGCATGCTAGTTGCACGATTAATTAATTAATACTGAGAAGATCAAGCAAAAGAAAGCTTTTTTTGTGATGAACTAATTGATTATGCTGAAACCGTATGCGCTTTAAAAACCGGTACATGTTCGTGGGCTGCGTGTGTGTTAGCTAGTGTTTGTAAACTTGGAATTCTATTTTAAAATCAACCGGTAACAAATGCATAGATTTTTGATATATATTGGTTAGACTACTCAATTGATCAATCCGTACAATTATGGTTACTAGTGTGTAGTGTGTAGTGTGAGATTATGGTTACTAGTTACCTAATAAATGTTCTTAAACAGCGGTGTGACTGGTGTATGTTTGTAGCAGCTCCTTTCTTGAATTGTATTCCAACTAATTTTGTTTTCATATCGGACTTACCATCTGTACGTATACGGTGTTTTAATTTTCCAAAATACAGCTCCTCCTGTTTCAGCTATCATCTTCTCCTCTGGTTCACCCCTAAATTAAACAACGGATTATCGTCGTTGTGATTCTACGTTCTCTATTTGGATTTGTTAATTGCCGTCGATCGAATTCTGGCAGGACACGGGTTTGAAAGGTGCGTCTGGTTTCCGTGCAGAAGGCAATATCAGCACTCCTGGCCTGCTGGAGTTCAGCTTGGGCAGATCAGATTGGCGCAAGACACCAGGACGTACGTAGCATCAGATCAAGATGTAAGAGCGAGCAAGGGACCCGGCCGGCGTCGCATGAAATATTTGACAGATAAAATTAAAAATCGAAGGGTTTCGTGTGTTCAACCATATATTCAAGGAAGGAGTGGGAAATTAGGGAAGGATCAGTCGACGATGGAGCTCACTTGTCCACCAACCACCTGCTTGTTTAATTTACAGAGTGGTTGTCTTTAATTTCCCCCATTGCGTAGCCTTGTTATATATTATGAGCTAACATCGATCCATCCATCAGTCGGCAAATTAAGCTTGGGTACTCCTGCATCTGCTTGTTAATTTGCTTGATTTTTTCCTGGAACATCCTTTTTGTAACTGGGTTCTATATTTTGTTGACTGATGCATTTATTATATTGCCTGTGATCGATTGATGTATTATTGGCCTTCCTGCTGTACCGCAAGGCTGAAGCTGTACACGTATTGGTGCCATGCTTACGCACTTCTGCCATGTTCTTTTCGCCTGCTGCTAAAACCTCTGTGCTGCATGTTTAATTAAGAGTTTTAATCCAGTGCATACGCGGTTAACCGCAACAAGGATACAACATGACTGCCATCGATTTTGCTCTCCCAATCGGTAAACACATGCAGGCCACACAAATGTTATCGATCATGCTTGTGCTATATGTAATTAATTAAACACGACAATTATTATTTTGACAATTAGTATTGTTATCATATTTGATTTTGTTTCAAAATCAAACAATATTATCTGGAAAGGATTCAGAATACATGAAAAGGAAAAGAGAGTTTTATAACGGATAAGAAACTCGATTTCTTAGTAGTTTTGAACTAGCAGACAATAAATGGGAATCGATCAACACGAAAAATGCCATAGATACTTTTTTACGTTAAACATGAACTATATATTTATCAGTTCATATGAAATCCTCTTAATATAAGGAAATGGTGCAGGCCGAGCCCCAACAATGCACTAAAGACAATCTTAGAAGTGGTCATGATAAATGTGGATGGCGGAAAAAGAGACAGACAATGGTAGTGGGATTGCACCTCGAGAAGAACGGCTTGCTTAATTTTAACTCCTTCAAAGCCTCTATCGGACACCACATCAGTGTCCCATCCTGTAGAAGTGCTCATCTCTAGAAGTCGTATATAGACATGTTAAGTTGAAAATAATCACAAAAATGGAACAAAAGAAAAATCTCTGAGGTGATAAAGAACGGCACAAAGTTCAGGGACAGTCGAATAAAGAAGAAGAGTTGCAGCACTTTTCCGCTTTTTACATTTGCCGCGAACGCATTCATCGTGCAGTTTCTGGCCTTGTATATTTTCCAGCAAAATGTTTGAAATGAGTGTAAATTATATGTAGTCTCTCTTCATGAGTGTCCCCACTTGACCTCTCTACTTAGCAGAAGCACCCGTCAGCCTACAAGCCAGCCTCTTGTTGGAATTCACAGCTCGTGGATCTTCCTTTGCCAATACCGCTACCGGTCATTCCATTGCAATCATGCCCTTGGCTTGTTAGGTCAGATCCATCTTTTGGCGAAGATCCGCAATCACTGTAGGACTTCTCCTTCGCATCATCTTCATTTCCAGGTGAGCCTCGAACATCTGAAGTGGAACTGGCAGAGGTGGCATTGTCAGATATTGTTGGCTGTTGTGAAGGAGTCGAATGGCCTGACCCTGGGGGAGGGAGAAAAACTCCTGTGCCAGGGATAGGATGGCGTGGAGCAGTATGCCCGGGAGGAACAGATACCGTCCATGCAGATGTTGTAGGGGCAGTAGGAACGGATGCAGCATAAGACACAATACTAGCAGCAACTGCAGGCCCTGTTACGAATAAGGGTTGCATCCCAGTTGGGGTAGGCAAGTGCGACGTGTGGAATGATGGTGCCTGCAAAACACCCGAAGTAGGAATTGCTCCATAATTATGCTTTGTCACGGGTGGATGGCGGGAGTAGTTCGTCGGCCTATTACTAGTAGCCAGTGGAATCCAAGCTGAGGTAGGTGCGACTGATGAATTGACACGGGACCCATCCACAGCCACAGACTTTTTTGGCTGAGATTTTCCAAATGTGAGTAGTATTCTCTGCTTGCGTACAGATGTAATGGCATGTTTGGCTACATCCAAACTTTTACCTTGGAGCATAAGCAAAGATCTGTTACATGAAGGAAATATATCTTTTTAATTGTACATAAGCAGACGTCTTACTTCCTGACATGAATCTAAGAAAGGTCCAAGTACTAAATAAATAACAAAAAAATGTTTTTTGTGCAATTAATATATTCATCAATATCATCTGCAATTTCTAAAAATGTAATGAGAATTTCCTGCTCAGTTTAGTCAAGAAAAAACAATCATTTTGCACAAAGTTTGTAATCCCACTTTTACTTGTTTTATTTTCATTTGCAATGAAATTTCTTCTTTTTAAATTTTGATATCGCTTCATCTGTTAATTAATATGCTTGGATTTGAATAAACAGAATGGGTAAAAATGAGATTATGGTTTTCGTTCACAAAATGCCCCCAACATGTCATACAACTTAAATAATTCGCATGTTTGGCTTCTTGAATTAACAGATATTATTTCCAAAATCATATTTAAAATTGATATAAAAATTCACGTGAATCAAGCTGGCTGATTTTAACAGTTGAAACATAAAACACGTACATCTTTTTTTATGAAAAGCAAATCGTACATCAAACATTAGATTTACTATAACATCATGTTTTTTAAATGGGCTACACTAACGTATTGTTATTCCTTAATTTCAACTAGAAAAATGCACATGAAATATTCCACGTAAATAATGCAATCTCCCTTTTTTCCTTTCTGCTCAACTTCCAATCTCTCTTTTCAGGTTTCTCTTGTCTTTTCTACCTTTTAATTTTAAATGGTTATTTACTTTACACACACGCACATATATACATAATTACTTGTTTTGTATGTATATATGTACATCAAAGAAATTTTCCGAATCATTTCTTCTCTCCTAGCATTCTGGCAAGATTCCGTTCTCAACTTCCCAGCCCCGTTGCATTTATTAATAATAATGTGGGACTTGTCCAATACTACATATTGTGCTGTACTACTGTTAACACTTGCATTGATAAGTCCAGAGTGTAAATGACTTTAAGCTACTCTAAAAATAAGTCAATAAAAATAGCAATGCATCCCTCATATATATATATATATATATATATATATATTTATAAATCCACCCCATTATATATATTTATAAATATATATATATATTATATATATTTTTATATTTATATTCATTAGGCTGGAGCTGCCTGCAACCTCATATTAATCTTAATGGATTTCTACCATAAAAAATACAAAAGGCGATGTAAAGGTGACACTCCCACAAGATGTCTGAGACAAGAGGCTGAAGCAATAGCTAAGTTATGAAAACGGGCATCTGGTCAGAGCATGAACTTTGATCCACATAGAGAACTAGGTGAGACTCAAACTAGAACAGGCATCTGGTCCAAACATCTAACCCAGTCTTTTGAGTTATGAGAACATCACCAGACGTTTGACATGGACGCTCAGAAGAGTTGCTGTCACGTCCAGACTCCCTTTCAGATGCCCAATCAGGACATCCCACTCGAGTCATGAACCACTCCAAAGTCCAAAGATGCATAGAAATATTTGTCTTATGTTTGAATGTGCCTTTTCCCACTTTGAGCCGAAGTCATAAGTCCATTATGTCCCTAATTAAAGCTTCTTCACAAATAGTAGGTAACTTGAATTACTAATTGGAATGTAATTCTAATGCAACAGGCTGCAACCAATGCACGTACAACCATTTGCTACCAAAGATTATGAAGTTTCATTTACCTACACTAGATATTAAGAGAAGCCTAAAAATGGTTACGACACAAACCGAATTGACTTTTTAAATCACCAAAATAACCACCAAGCCAACTAATCTAACTGATTTTTATTTTATTATCATTTTTATGCAATCATTTTCTTTAAATATTATTGTCTCACTTTGTGCAACATTGCACATGTTTTTCACTAGTAGTCGTCCTTAAGCATGGAGAAATTAGAAGCTTGTTGTTATATTATGTTCATCAGCATGGGTAGAGTCTTTACAGTCAGCCACTTCACGAAACTAAAAGGTATGGGTAATCTGAAACGCAAAGAGAATGTATTGTGCTGTTGAAATTATAAATACATACCCTGCTGTCAAGGAAAGATTTAGAGAACCTTGGTAGCCCCCTTTGTGATCTACACCAATTGCACGTCCAAACACCATATCACACTCTGTTAACATGAGAGTGAAAATAGGTCTACCATACCATGGCAACCACATATGAGGCTGTGAATGGTCACCCTACACAAAATTACAAAGCCAAACTCATAACTAAATCAGTGTGAGATATGATATGCCCCTCGCAAATGGTTAGCACAATGAATAAGCAGTTGCAAACCTCATAAAAGAAATCAATTGTGCAATAATCTGGCTTGATAGTCACTATCTGAAGTTTTATTAATTTATCAAGAGAATCTTGAATTAAGCTGGGAATGCTTTCCACTTTCCGTTCTGTGGTACATATAGGAACCAACTAAGAAAAAAAATTAAGGAATTTAAAGTGAACGTGAGCATAGCACACTTGCCTTTTGTGGGACCAGTTGTACTTCCATTGTCTGTGGGACCATCGACAATAGGAACCCCCAATTGAATCATTTCTCTTCCATGACCTTTGATTGGTCTCTTTGATACCACAAAGGTTTGGCTTGCTGTACACCACCCCAAATATGGTCAGTTAAAGACGATACAAAAAAATACTTCAAGATACTGAAATAAGTATCTTTCAGGTGGCCAATAAACAGTGAGACTTTTAGCTACTATCTTATGTGTAATTGATGTTTTCAGCAGATTATTATAGATTGAAAAATATCACAAGGTTTAGATAAGGAAATGAGAGGAACACAAATATTGAAGCCTTTTCATGAATGAAAAACAGGGTACAGTCAAAATAACATAAAAGCTTCCAGGCTTCCACCTAAACATGGAAAATCTGTCCAAATATGCTAAGGCAATGTTCTTTTGAGTGGTTAGTTAAGGGAATGTTCTCCACAATTGGCATATACAAATTCCACAATCTGTTTTTTTATTTTTTTATTTTTTTTCCACAATCTGTTAATTAAGTACAATCATACAATGACTAGGGCCTGAATGGAAATGCAATAAATACCTTGTTGCACAATTACTTATTTAGTTACAAGTCCAACTTTCTAGAGACCTTGAATTTGGCAAATATAATTAATTATAGAACAATCAAACACAACCATAACTCAATCAAACAAAAACGTACAGAACTGTGTTCAATTATCCCCCTTAGATGACCTTATTTACCAGAACTCAAAATGTTTAATGTTTCATTGGGTTACAAAAAGGCGTTTTGAGATAAAAAGCTTAAAAAAACTTTGTTGAATGACAAATTGAGAAACATCATTGAAAACAGGGAAAAATGTGTCCTATGCAAGCAAAGGGCTAAAAAATGCTTACGATACATAAGCTACCCGTAAGAAGAAAGAAGAAGGTTTTCTTCAAGAATGAAGAGACCAAGCAACAACTTACGAAAATTTCAGAAACTTGCATTAAAATAAGATCGACAGAGTCAAAATCATAAAAGACCTTCATTATCAAAATGGTCATAAAAGACATTTCCAAAAAACCCCGCACAGCATGGGAAAAAGCCAATTCCAATACAAAACGGCCTGAAACATGAAGACAATAAAGAATCTAAGCACTAGTCTCAATTTACTAGATTAACCTACTGCAAATCAGCATGGTAGACCAGCATCTTGTGTGATGGATTAAATACAACTGACGCAGGTCTTGTTTCTTGTCAAATCCAAAGGTCAAAAGAATACCTTTGGTGGTTTAGCATCGGAGTTTCTCACACTGAGGAAAACCAACACCAGTCCTGAATTAGTGATTATAAATTATTAAAGAAGAATGAAACTGATTTTTTTAGAACAATATGTACAAAGGCAGTACAACTACTTTTTCCTTTAGAAATGTGGATCTTGGTTGTAATGACATGATCACAACTGGCTCATATCAACCCTTGATCCATTAATTGGCCATAAAATTCTTAAGTTGAAATTAATATGGTATAAGATTAGTCTTTACATAACATTAACATCAGGTATCAGGTTGAATCACCTAATCCAAACCAGCACAAGCACAAGACCTGAACTGGCTCCAGTTTGTGAGACTCCTGTGCCAGCATGAACCCATTTGCACCTTCTTGACAGTTGTTTGCCATTTCTCAATCAAACTATCAAGGCAAGACAATTGTCTTCTGAATCGTGCAGTCTATTTAATCCACAAATTACATGGTCAACACTTAGTTGTGGTCACTCGGGCAACCCAAGCACATGTTACCCTCTAATTTAGTAGTTCCCATTGAACCTTGCCCACACCCCATGGGTTTCAAATATTCATCTTTTAAAGAAGTAGCAACCACTGTGTTTACTCTTTAGTTTGGTCCAACTTCCATAGGATGATAGGACCTGAGGATTGAATGGCCACCCATTAGACAACTTAGTCAAAGGAAGATCAAACATCTAACATCATCCAAACTAGTAACCAAGCGATGCAGGATTTTAAAGGTAGTTCTCACTCTTTAGGTGTAACTCTTAGTTCTCGCATTTGTGATAAGTCCATGCTCTAATACCATAGTTACATTTGTAACAACATGAATTCAACACGTAAACAAAACCTACCAAATGTCAACCTTAGACCACACAATCAGATTTAAAATGCTTAAATTGAAGTTGATATGATAGTAGATTTTAGTCATTATTTAACTTATTTACTTCATGAATCTAAAGTGTTAGGAAAATAAATCTTGGAATGTTACAGGTCTTATAAAACAAAGTAAATATCTTTGTAAATTCAAAAGGCACAGATATGTGCCAAGAACTGAGGGCAAAAAGTAATTATCAAACTGCATTTAATAAAAAGCCATGGGGAAAAATGTTGCCTTGAAAATCTCCTCTTCTCCCTGCAGTGCGCATTTCACTGGCTAATGACACAAGTTTAGAAATATCTGATCCATCAAACAAACCCTTATATAATTTAAGTCCTTCAACAACATTAACCTGAGAGAATAAGGTGAATCATCTTATCATTCTATTTTCCACTAAATGGGTAACCATATCAAAAAGCTGGCAAAAAAGAAAATTTACCATTTTGCCACCATACATTTCATTTCCAACAAAAGATTTAGAGACTGTAACCATGTTATCCTTCACATTTTGGTTTGAACTTGCCTCAGAATCCTCCTTCAAAAGAGAATTCCCAGTTCCTGACATGCAATCTAAAGAACAATATCGTAAGGTTAACTCCAAATTTACTTATCTAGAATGTGCTTAAATAAATATGATGATTTCAGAAATAATTAAAAGAAACCCAATTTTATCAAACTGCCCTAAAGAGACAATAAAAAACTCTGAAAAAAAGCTAGAGTCTATAGTTTTTGCAAACGAAATGACTATGTCTATAGTTTTTTTGAAACTTGGAATAACTGTGTTTGTTAAACTAGAAGAATGAATATAAAAGCTTTATTTCCAAGAAAAGACTGCTGTTTTAGTTGCCTAAAAAAATATCCTTGTAAATGATTCATTAATTTGAAACAAATCACACCATAACCATTTCAAAATCATTAAGACTGGAGTGGTAACTGGAGGTCAATTGCATGAAGAAAAACAATAAGTGACTTTTGGTGTCAATGAAAGAAAATAATGCAGAGGACCTTTTACCAGAAACACCAAAAAATTATATATAATTCCATCAAGCCTATTTTACCATCATTAAAAAATAAGAAAAATCATCAAGAAAATATAGATATGTATCAAAAGAAAGTGTTTATGCAGTTACAGTATATAATCCTAAAAAGCCTGTACTTACAAAGTTACAATTATAATATCTATATAGAGTTTGCAAAGACTAGAGATAGACTGGGTCATTGATTTATGAAAAACTAGGACACAAATATGAAAATAATATTTAAACAATCAATCAGTCCAGATAAACAAGTACATACCCATGTATCACATTCATACATACCAACATAAAAAAACCATTTTAAGAAGTCTTAAACATTGAAAAAATCATTTTGAGTTCCCAAACCATTCCAACAGCATTCAGATATTCAAATAATGCAATGTAGAAAGTGGCAAAAACGGAAGTTCGAACATCATTTAAACTTTTTTTAACCCCAAACATTTACCTTTTTTGCAAAAATGGGGAAAACAGTTTGAAAAATGGCCGCTTTTCCATTTAAATGGTTGCTTTTCCCTTTTAAGGAAGAACAGTTGTTTTCTTATTTTGGACTTTTTACATGGTTATTTACATTTTTGGATTTTACTTTCTTATTTAGTTAAATTTGATCACTTGTTCTTAACTAACAAATGCACATATTCAAATATGTTTTTGAATTCTATTATATGTAACTGAATTAGAATTTGGCTTGTCCAATTAATTTTAGAAAAATTACAAGGTACACAAGAACTTCTCTCACAAAAAATATAACTACATATTATTTATAAAATACAATTATTAAAAAATACAACTACAATTATTTATTTTTAATTATAAAATCAATCAAACGGGTATTTACATGAATTGTGGACTACCGATACCCACAAAAACCTATGGTACTCATAGGTACCATAGACAAACCCTTACCTTTATAATAGTGATGACTCAATACACCTAAGTATATTTATACTTATTTTTAATTTATACAATTTTTCAAAAAATCCCATTTAAACCATTGAGTGTATTTTAAAAAATCACACGTAAGTATATTTATACTTGTTTTGAAAAAATGTTTTAATTTAAAAACTCTATAATGCCTAATTTTTGATTGAAGTGCAATTTACCTCAAAATGCAATATTGGGGTAATTCTTTATGGGATAGCTCTAGTTTTACAATTTTAAGATTTGAGCTTCGCTCCTTACATGTTTTGCTTTTGGTATCAATATTATCTGCACTCTATTTTCATGAGTTTACGCATTTTAGATTTAGTTTACAATTTTTTCAATGCTATGCCACCATCAACATCGACTAAAATTACTAACACACCACAAATTGTATGGCAAGAAGGGGGAGAACGACCTAGTGAGAATCAAAGGGATGGGTATGAGTAGGGAATCATTACAAGTTTCATGGGAAAATGGGGTGCAAAGCCAGCCAAGATGATTGCTTTATGTCTCATAAGGGAAGAGGGTGGGATATTGTCATGCATGGGAATTGTTGGTCCATAAGGGGAGGGGGGACTTGGATGCACAAGGCACTCACAAACACCAAGAGGACTAAACCGAAACAGAAAAGGCAGGATGGGGAAGGCAAACACAGATCTTTGAGCAGGAGGCACAAGGGAGGGATTCATTGCTGCACAAGCAATGATGAGCATAGCTGCTGCACAAGCAATGATGAGCATAGCTGCTGCACATGAGGTGTTTAAAGGCAAGGTTTGTTGGTAGTGAGAAGGGATATGTTTGCTGATTTTTAGGATTAGTGATGAATTAAATAAAGGAAGATAGTTTCATCAAAATTAAGATCAAATAGGCGTGCGTGCATATGTGTGTGTGATCCATGTAGCCACCAAGGTTATAAGAAGTGAAACCATGGCAACCTAATCTATGTCAATCTCTTTTAACAGTCACATACACTTAATATGCAATCATGTAGAGCTTATATTACTGGTTTCTGAAATTGTGCTTCACATGAAATGGATTTCATTTGGATACAACTTCTTTAGCCATACGTTGGAGGCTTGCATTGCATTATTTTACTAAATAGATCTTTTGTGAGATCCATTTAATTTTATATATTATAGAGAGAGAAAAATAGACGATTTTTTCAAGATTTTTCCTTGCAAATAAATCATAAAGATTTATTTTATTGTGATACTACTAAAATATACATAATTATTGAAGTATATAATTATATATATTACTAATACATAAAACTTAGGATTATTGCATTTCATATTTTGATGTTATCTAGGGATTGTTTATGTATTTGAATGTTATTTATGAAATACTAGAGCTAAAAGTATGCATAATTATTATTAACTATTTATAAATATATTATATGAATAAGAAATTAAAAATGAAAATTTAAATGAGCAGAAAGGACTGAGACACCTAATCTTACCACCCAATCACCTTGGCACCTTAATAATTATGCTTTACATAAAAAGATCAATATGATTCCTTTTCTGAAATTAAGCTACTAGGAGATCGAGAATTCTTTTTTCTGCATCAGATTTCTTTTATGGGATTTGGAACTTTGATTTTCTTATAAATTATATACATGAAACATTTATTGCATTTTCAATTTTCATTATAAATTATATACATGCCTCTTTTTTAAAAAATTACAAAACCTCAAGTGCTTATTAAATTCAGATAAAAATGGAAAACAGACAAACTAATAATGTATTTAAAGAAACAGTAGGTGGTGTTGGTGATGATGATATAAACACATTTATGTGCCATTACTAAGGATTTGTCATGCATGAAGTCGTAAACAAACTACTCTGAGCCACCATACAGAGAAGGTTGAACATTCATTTGAAGCCTTTGAACAAATGACCACAAAACATGGATGACAGATGACCATAAAACATCAGCAGCAGAATATAGTGATAGCAACCATGTTAAGGAAAATATGCAAGATAAAATGGAAGATATGCATACCTGTTGAGCACGGAGTGCTCTCTTCTCTGGCCACATCAGCATCCACGTTATCATGCATAGTTTCCACAACATTTTCACCATCTTTTAAATTGGAGATATCATCATTTTCTGCACATAGAAAGAATAAGAAAATTGAGCCTAAGGGTGTGCCAAAATCATATGATTATCATAATAATGCAAATGGCACTCATGTGCATAACTATTTCATGATGCAGGATCAAATTTTGTGGAGAAATTTGAGGTGCTGATGTGTTATGAGTGTAATCATTGCAGGAAGGATCCAATATTTCTAACAAGTCACACAAGTGAACCCACTAATCCTGCAGGTTTTACAAATGGGAAGTTGTAAATATGCTTATGGAACCCAAGGAAAATCATGTGTTGCAATTCACATTCCAATTGAGAATGGGAATAATATTATTTCATCAAGAGAGAGGAATCAAATACCAATCTTTGGTGGGAATTTCATTCCTATTGGAAATATATTCTAAACTCAATTTTGTGCAATAAACATGGGTATGAATGATTTTGATTCCATTCAATTCCAACATTATTCTAACGTACCAAACATTTTAGTTGATTGATGCACATCATGCACGCAACATTCTTAAGGTAGTACTTGGAATACGGTAACACCAAGTACCATATTCCAAGTACTACCTTAAGAATGTTATGTGCATGATATATGATGAATAGAGGTACTAGCTCACAAACCATCATAAAATCATATATCCTTGGCCTTGGACAAGAAGATGAATAATTCTATAGGAGCAAGGCAATAAATTGTTTAAATAATATTTGGTATTATCAATCATAAAATCAAGAAAAATATGGCATGTGTCATTCTATGGGATTTTCATTAGGGAATTTTTCCTTTATGATGTAAATAAGTCGTAAAGAGAAATGGCTTGTATACAGAATTAACAAACAAGATTGATCAACGAAAAATAACAAGTTATGTTTACTTTTGGGATTGAAATCATGCTCTGATATTCTTAGTGTCATGAAGAATGGCTGGTAATCATGGAGTTGCATTGTGCAATCAACTACCAATTACAAACAACAAGAATGAAAAGGGTAGATCCATCTTCTAAATGTTCTCCAAATATTTTGGTCCGTCACAAATCCCATCTCCCCATTGGGGATGGGTGACAAGGTCATTGTAACATTCTCAAAGAAGCAGACTGCAGTCTATTCAGGTAAATCACTGTTACCTCAATAGATAAGGTTGGAAGAGGTAAAACAATGGAAAATGGAAGAAATTAGTGACAAACCACAATTTTGAAATAGAAACCACTGGGACAAAGTTATTTTTCTGAATTAATAATTTGTTCAGATCATATCATTTATAAGATATCAGGGTACATAACATGCAGAGCATTGCCCATATTAAGGCTGAAGAAACTGCTTTATCATCATGAATCAGTGCCTACTTCTAATTCTTGTTTCTTGATACAATACAAGAAGAAAGACCACAGTGAGATTAGTTGGGACTAACTAGAATTCTAGTTTAAGCATCCATGCGCAAGTTGGGTTTGGGGTGTGACCATTTCACAATCACTGTAGCAATTGTCCATGCCTAGCTCTGGGTTTGGGTCACAACAATTCCATGGGGCATTGCAACGATTGCACTTGCCCAACTTTGGGTTTGGGTTTGACATTAAGCTAAAAAAATGGAATCGTGTTACAAAGGTGAAGGCCAGCCAGTCAGCCCTAATCAACCCTTCGTCATCAACTGACAATTACAAAGGCAAACAATTTTCATTTTTAATAAAAGATGATTTCATTACTTCGCAGATATAGGGATCTTTTTTTGATGATGATAGTGATTTTTACATTCATCGGGATTCAAATCATTATGATAAGAGCTGTGAGTACCATTGTTCTTGGCTATTACAATTAGTTTTTAAAGAACAAAATTGAAACTATAAAACCATAAGAACCAGCAGCCGGGTACTCGGTCGATTATGACAACATTCAAAATGCAAGTTGTAAGAACGAAAAATAGCTCGGATAACCATGAACGTGATGACGTCATTGGCAGTTATCTTCTTTCCAAAAAAACAAATGCACATAGGAAATGAATATAAGATACGTATGTACTGCCGTACCTTTCTTTTCTGCAACGGTTGTAGAACTGTTTCCATCTGTTTTCTGGGCTCCGCCCTTCTGCCGCTTGAAATCGTCTCCCTTTCTCGCCCTGATATTTTCCACTCTCCCGGAGTTTTCGGTGGATCCAGAGGAGAGAATAGGAGAAGAGTGGCTTTCCCTGGAACCCTCGAACTTGTGGCCGCGCCTGTAGCCATGACCAAGCTTCCTCGAATCCTTCTCCGTCAGCCTGCTGTGATCGAAATGCCTCTGCCACCTCTGCCACGCCACCTGCTCCAACGCCAATACGATGTCCCCAATGGAGAAGAACTGCTGCATTTGTAGAACTGGCATCCAGTTGCACCTCCTCTGACAAATAGACCCAATGACCACCTCGTACTCCCCGTTCTCCCCTATCCCCCTAAGGTGATGGCACAAGGAGTCGATGATCGCGTTGGCCGCGGCGAACTCCCCCTTCAACCACAATATGAACCCGTCTCGCTCGTCCGGATACCACTGTCTCTCTGAACGTCGCGAGTCCGCCACAGCAGGGAACTGCATTTTCTCCGGGATCACTGCGTTCGCCGACGTAGCCGCCATTCTCAAATCCACCTAATTCACCGTCATTCCGAAAGATCGAATATTTTGATGATATCGATTCTATCTCAAAACGATGCAGCAATAGTCTGCGTCGGGCCGGTGCTTTTTCAGCCTGAAAGCAAGCGTCGAACGATGATCGCACTAATCCAGTCAATCCGCTACGGAACAGAATGGAACAAAACAGATAGTGAAAAATGCAGAAAAACAGAAACACGGAATTAAATAGAAAAAGAACAAAAAACGCCGATCCGAACCGTAATTGTCAGATCTGAATGGCGTCGGGATCCAGATCGGAGTTTTGGCAGAAAGGGAACAGATCTGAGGGAGTTGGTGGAACAGATGGTGAAGTGGGAGATTTTAGGGCTTGAATGCAATGGCTTGGGGAGCACGCACAGGTTGGTACGGAGTGGAGGGAGAAGAGGAGCTCTCCCGCTCTGTCACCCCGTCTTCCGCGTCTGGCGTGGGAGCTTGTGGACGCACCCGAGGAAGATTCGGTGTGGAGGGGCAGTTTCGTCCACCTATACAAATACGGACATCGTTGAGATCTCTCGGCTTGCAGTTAGCCGTCGGCGTCCGTGCGGCGGACTCGGGTTTTTTTCTTTTTAATATTGAAGGGTTAAAATTAATGTAGAACAAGTGTGAGATATAATATACAAAAAAGAATATACACCCAAAAGAATTGTCATGGTAAAAAGATTTACGAGATATAGGATGTAAAAATTAATTATTTCCTTCAACGACATCCACCCGAAAACGCAAGCTATCGGTTTCAACAATTCCTTGGCTAGAGTAATGTTGACGTCGATAACCCATTTCGACGGCTCGACCAAACATCATTAAGGAGATCAGAACAATCACTTGAAAATGCAGAACACGATGAATTGAATCATAAAGTTAAATATTGATGTGATATTCGAACGAGCATTCAAAAAGCCTAGGAGATTTCTCACATGCCAAACAGCCCAAAAAAGAGCCAGCAATAAAGAATGCTGGAATTTTTTAGCAAAGCAAAATTTAAGTTTAATTCTCATGGAGATGGCTTTCTAAATGAAGTTATCATCTAAGATTTCAGTTAAAATTGTGATGTAGACTATGCAGTTCTGATTCTTTGTAATAATTTATCGAATATGAATAATTCTTTATAGTAATTTTCTAAAAAAAAAAGTTAAAATACAAAAATATTATAATATTGTAAAAAATATTATTTTTGTTGTAATAAAAAAATATGATTTTTTATAACAATGTAAAAAAATATTTTCATTGTAATAAAGAAATATACAACTTTTTGTAATATTGTAATTATTTTGTTGTAAAAAATGATACAATGTTTTAAAAAAATATTGTAATATCACAGATAATGTTGCTTTTATTGCAAAGATACGTATAATTTTTTGTAACGTTATAAAAAAATTATTGACATAGAAAGTTCAAAGAAGAAAAAAAATTTATCATTTTTTATAATATTGTAAAATTTATTATAACATTGTAAAAAATGTATATAATTTTTTTGTAATATTGTAAAAAAATATTATTGACATCTCCCGAGGGGGAAAAAATTTTATCATAACATTATAAAATTTATTGTAACATTGTAAAAAATATTTTTGTTATAATAAAAAGTATGTATTTATTTGTAATATTGTAAAAGTATTATAACATCGTAAATATTATAAAAATATTATAATATTATAAAAATAACAATTATATTGAAAAAATATTATTAATAATATTATACAAAAAATTAATAATAATTTTTTTATAACGAATATTCCGGCGGATGAAAAAAAATTAGTGCAACATTTTTACTTTTCTTTTTTAAAAAAAAGTCATCGGAGTCCGTGTGAAACGACGTTCCGTTGGCAGTAATTTATAACCGAAAAATTGATCACGGCTCCGTAGAACTCTGAACGAACCCTTAACTTCATTTAACAAAATTTATAAGTTAAATAAGTTAGGAGTTTACATTTTTTAATTAAGATTGTTAAGATAAAAAAAATTCTTATTTTTTACTATAAAGAAAAAATTTATTCTTATTATACTATTTATTAAAATATATATATTAATTATTTTATTATGTTAATTTACTTTTTGTAACATTTATGATAGTGACAATTTTGTAACAAAATATTGATTATACTTACAGTGACATGGATTTTGAACTTATAAAGTTCTACTTAGAAGTACTTCTTCTTCTTCTTTTTTACACTGTATCATATTGATCAAATTTAAGATTTAAACTGACGATCATTTAATCGATGTAAGCTCATTAAATTCTGAAAAGTGTTTTCCAGGTAAAGCTAATAAGGCACAACTCACTAATATACTTTACTTTTGGGTGGTTCCGTATAGAAGTTGGATTTCAACTACATTTTTCTCTAAATCCATCCTTTGTTAGCGAAGAATCTTATCTTATCATGATAATTGACAAACGTATCGTATCTTTACTTATTATTGGTAGTAAAGTCCTTTATTTATCAAATAATTTTTTAACTATCGATCTTAGAATTTAGCTTTAATTTAAAAAGATACCGCATAAGTTATTTTGTTATATTAGGTCGTGCGTCCACGTTGACGTATTTAGAAATATTTAAAAAAAATCTCAAAAAAAAACACGTGATTGATTTTTTTAGTTAGTTTTTGTTTGTGATTCTTAGTAGTTACGATTGAATATGACGTACATGTGAAATTAATAAAAAATTTAATTATTATTTTACGTAATTTTACATTAATTTTAAAAATACAAACATTACTTAAATATTCAATCGATCTTTTAGCGTAGATTATGTAAATTAAAACACAAAGGAATTATATATTTTATTATCTGTGAGAGGTTTATTTCATACGGTACATTCAGAACCTTATAGTTTTTTTATTGAATGATTAATAATTGATAAGATCAAAGTCATTTAGATTGCATTTGGCTTTGTTACACGGTGATCTTTTATAGATCATTATATTAGAATATTAATTTTTTATTTAACTTTTTGCATTCAAGTCCAATCCAAATGGAAAGTGAATCAAAACTCCTTCAATCCTGATGATGTTGTAATTGCTGTGGATGGAACTTCTTCTTAAGCTAAAGTGGTAGAGAACCATAATTAACTCTTTCTACCCTTAGGTTCAGACTGTTCGGTTGTCGTAACCTTTTATTCTTTATATTATTTTTGCTCTCGATCTGTTTCTTTCTACATGGATGTTAATCTTGTTGATGACTTAACTCTTTTAACTTCTACTTAATATTACCATACTTTTATTTATTTATTTTTAAGTAGAAAATGAATAAATGTGTGCCATTGTCAACTTTCTAACACATTCAGCGTTATCACTGATATTGAAGTGTTTTTTAAAAAATGATTACTTTAGAGATAATTTTATTATATTAGTATAATTTTAAATTTTAAATCATAAAATTTAAACGTTAATGAGGAACTTCTTAATCATTAAGGAGGGTTTTGTGTAAGGGGGGATTTTTTTTTGAAAAATGGGAAAAAAATTTCTTAATTGTCCTGGTGTATGTGCATCAAGGAAATAAGAAACTATTTTTCTTATTTACAACAGGTATTTATAACATAAAAAAAAAATTCAAACCCCAAACCCTTCAAAAAAATTTCCCTCGACTACAAATCTCATGTATATCACGCATCTTGTTGCCTTACAGTTGATTCTAAACTCTTATTGTCGAATATCTTTACTATTTCTATTTACATCTTCTAATTTTTAAGTATCTTCTTTGTTAAACTTTTTACATACATTGGATTGTTTTTTCTCTTAAATCAATTACATTCAACGACCTCTACAAACTTCATCTCTCCATCTATCTACGAGTGACATCAACAAATCCTTGACATCTATTTGCAACATCCATCCATAAGCAACGCCCTCTGTCTATTATCACTCCACCTAACTACATTCAGCAACTACTATCTTTGCACTGTGTAAGTATGTAAGACTAACCTATTTTTCTAAAAAATGTTATACTAAACTAGTAGCATTATATGTTAAAACATATATACTTTAATTTAGTATGTTATTTTAGTTTATCGGTATTTATACTTGGAAAAACTTACAGTTTATCAGTTTAAAAAGTCTATATTTTAATTTTTAAAATTTTACAATTTATTTGTGGTATTTTTGATATGTTGGTATTATATATATATACCGTTCATGATACCGAGAAAGAGAGTCAAAAATAAAGGTTTTAATTGCTAATAAAATACATATAAATATTATGCAAGTAACGTGAAAGGATAAAAATATGTGATTTTTATATATAATTTTCTCAAAAAAATTATGATTAAAGTATTTTATACAAATATATTGATATATTTAAATTAGATAATATTATACAATTGATAAATTCTTATGTTATCATATGCATAAACACTCATATTACAAAATTTTTCTTTATTTTTTAAGTACATAGATACTAAAAAAATATTTTTTATTACGTGTATTAAAAATTTTAGAAAATTATTTTTTAAATATACGTAAAATAATTATTTTTTAAATTTATCAATTTTAAAAAAACTTATGTTTTAAGTACACAGATGGACGCAGCTACATTTCAGTGATTGTCACTGATTTATGATTCAGGCGGCCTGCAGCAGTCGATATTTATCATTTATGGATTATAATTTATCTCGACATCTCCACCAGCTCACCATTTTCCCAAGGTAAGGCTGGTTGCCAGATTTGGTCACGTGCAGTTAACTGCACGTGGCAGGTCTAGCCGCCGGGGGGAAACCGAAAGAGGACATGCACTGAAGCCGCCGGGGACGAAACCGCCGACCTAAAACGGAAACCGACCCACCCCGGACCTATTCCATTCAAATATCGATGGCGAGATTGCGTTTCCATACTCACACCACACCGCCCGATCGAAAACAGTTCTTCCTGGCCCTCTCGACTCCTTCCGTTCCTCTGCCGACCCCCCTCTTCTCGCCTCCATGGTCACGATCACGGCGTCCTCGCTCCTCCCCCACGCCGCCACGACAGCCTCTCGATCGAAGCACGTATTGGCTTCCCGTGCCCCAACGATGCAGCATCGGGTGCCTCCCACTGGAGGTGGCGGTTCCGGGCTCCGTTTATTTGCGGTGCTTTTGGTGTTTTCTTTTCCTGACGAGTCTCGTGTTTGCGGTCGTCGCAGGGTTCGGTAACGGGAGTCTCGCTGCCTCCGTGGGGTGGTCTCTTGCGCCGAAAGCTAGCGCGAGAACGGTTGACGAGGTGAAGGTGGAGGCGGGGAGTGTGGAGAGCGGGCGGCCGATCGTTGTCGTGGATAATTATGATAGTTTCACTTACAATCTTTGCCAGGTTGGCTTTGCTTTTCTTTTTGGGCATTGGATTAGCAACTCTTCCAGTTTTGGCTCTGTTTGGCCTCCTTGATCTTCGATGTTTCTACATTTTTTATTCCAGCGAAATGTTATCGGTAGCGACATCAGAGACTTTTTTCTTGGTGGTTCCACCATCTTTTTTAATATTTTAATTCCAAAATTCAAATATAATTTCATAATCAGTTAATTTATAGTATAATTTATTGTGTATTGATTTTTTTTTTTTGTGTATTGAATTTAACAACAAAGCATCGAATTGTAAGATCTCCACATATTTAATTTAAGTAAAAATTTCACCATGTATATGTAGCCATCTAATAATAAAATGTATATAATCGTTTCCGCCCTCCCTCATGTTTATAGAAAGAAATAATGTCTCGTGTTAACCCATGTCAAGGCAAAAGATTTTATTGCATACTCTATTATTTATGCATTCGAACATTATTTGGAAAATAATAGCGTTAAAATTATACATAATTATTATCAAATAAGTATACATATACATAATTCATACATAAAAATAAAAATTTTAACTGTTTTAATGAGAGCCTAGGCATCCCCTAGGCCACCTAAGAACCTAATTGCCGAAGGCACCATGGCTTATCGCCTAGGCACTTGGGTGGCTTAAAAAGTACGTAATAAACCCTATGAATATTGGATGGTACCTCTTTCTCATTATGAAAAAGACAAATATTTTTTGGAGCGATTTTTTTGTTTAGGTTTTACCTTTGTTGTCTGCTTTAGCATACTTGTTTGGCTTATCATACATATTTCAATTAATTTAGACATCTTTTTCTATTTGTGAAAAAGAGAAGGTCAAATTGTTAAATACCAAAAAAGGCAAAGTCCAAAAATTAACTCAAGAAACAAGGTTGATCATGGGAATAACAAAAACAAATGGGTCCTTCCAGAAGGTGGGTGGATGCGATCGACGACAAAGGGTCATGCTGCTTGATTCTCCTATTTTGTTATTTCTTTGTGATCTTCTTTTTGTCTGTTGAACTTGTGTTGTGTCTTTCTTTCGTATTTCTGTTTTAGTTGCTCTTTGTTTAACTCTCTTGTTGACTTGACTTTGGTTTTGGTTTCATAACTGAAGCTTTTGCCTTTTAATTTATCCATAGTTATATTTTTCAAAAAAAAAGATAAAAAAAAAGGGGACAAACGCTGATAGACCGTTCAAGTACGTTAATTAAGATCATAAGTTATAGATGGCTTTTCACAAACTCATAGGGGCATATTGGAAAGCACCCAAATTATGACTTTCGTCAAGGCTTCTAATCTTAAATTAGGTCTGAAGCAGAACCATTTGAATGCCATTGTTCATGGAAATTCATAGGAAATGAAAATGAGAGCTGTAGAATTACTAATAGGTAGCTCATACATTTTTGTAATTTTTTAAAACTACTTTTCCATGATTTGTGCTTTCAATTAAATGGTAGTTTTGATTCAGTATTTGTCGTAGTATTGCCATTTGTCAATAGAGAAATTTAGTTTGTTACTGTTATTTAAATGAAGAAACAATTTTCTCACTGGATTTTTTGTTTTGAAGTATATTGGAGAGCTGGGGGTATATTTTGAGGTCTATCGCAATGATGAGCTGACTCTTGAGGAAATAAAGAGGTTTGATTCATGAACTGTCTGCCTGGCATATATTTAGGTCTGTATGGTTTTCAATGGTCTGTCACTGACTTTGATGTTATTTTCTAGGAAAAATCCAAGAGGGATCCTTGTTTCACCTGGACCTGGTTGGCCTGAACTCTTTTAGAAGGAATTGAATTTGTTAAAGTACGATTTTCTTTGCTTCTAAAGTTCCATATCTGTACTTCTCTTAGGAATACCTCAAGATTCTGGGATATCACTACAGACTGTTCTTGAACTTGGACCTACTGTACCCCTGTTTGGAGTTTGTATGGGTCTGCAATGTATTGGGGAGGCTTTTGGAGGTCCTTTTTCTTGATTCTAGTCCATTTCTATGCTTTAAAACAACTGTATTGTGTGCATGAGTTTTGTCTTAAACAAAGTTTTCAAGCATAAATAATTGGACTGCAGGAAAGATTGTCCGCTCTCCATTTGGTGTCATGCATGGAAAAAGTTCCCTGGTGTATTATGATGAAAAAGGAGAGGATGGCTTGTTCCATGGTTTGCCAAAGTGAGAATATATTCCACAATTCATAAAAATCATCTTGGTTGCTTCTTTCTTTTGATTGTAGTTTTCAAGTGATCTACACTTATAAAATATATAATTTCTCATGCTTGTTGTGCCCAATATTTTTTTTTTATTTTTACCCCAACTACTTGCATCCAGGGAATTAAACTTAAGTTTCTGGTCTGACTTTCTGGCTAAAATAAGAGATTTGTCTAATGTGGTGGTGATGTCAGTAAAAACATGGAAATTGGCTAAAAACTATTTTTAGGCATTTATGGCATTAAAAGTTTCACATACAATCAAAAGTAATGTGTTGTAATACAAGAAATTGTTAGAAATATACAATAAATATAAAAATAGATAAATATCATTTTATAAATAAGTATCAGATACTAGCAATCAATGGTGAAATAAATAAATAAATATTGCAGCACTAATTACAAATATTACCGGACACTTAATACCATTTTATACAAATATATTTAGGTACAATATGAGCATTATCAAATAATTAATTATCTTTAATAATAGAAAAAACTTCAACAAAGTCAGAAATAATAGAGAAATCATATCATGTATGAGTCCTTTGTGTTCACATTAGTGCTGCTTCCTTGAGGCTTCTTCAGCTTATGATTTGGTTCATTGATTCCATTCTACCATAATGCATTGCATAAACTTGTAGGGCATGTATTATACTAAGGTGCTGTTGTTATCTAGGTTGCAAGCTACCTGCTTATATACATTTATCAGTATTGTTGGTACTGGGGTTTGTTTTGTATGGTTTTGTGCCCTAGACAGTCACCACGTTTTAGTATTGTTGGTGTTGCTGTTATTACTTACTAGACTTGAATTTCTCTGTTGTTTTTTTGGCAGTCTTGAGATTGAAGTGGGTAACTCTCCTAATTTTGCTTAAGACATTTTGTTAATTATTGATTTTGCTTTTTTTTTATGTTGTAGTCCTTTCACAGCTGGAAGATATCACAGCCTTGTGATTGAAAAGGACAGTTTTCCTCATGAAGCTCTAGAGATCACTGCATGGACAGATGATGGGCTGATAATGGCAGCTCGCCACAAAAAATATCGGCATATTCAGGTAAATGATTTACGTGATAAGTTATTAGTCTAAAACAGATAATTCAGCTTTTGATCTTCATGGTAAATGTTACCCATAATTTTGGCTTGACTACCGTAGAAATTCACAAATTTAATATTATTTATGAGCCTCTTAATCAATATATTCAAATTTAAGAGTGGTTTCCTTTTCTTGTGTTGAAGATCTCATGAAATTGATATTGTTGGTCAGATATAAACATGGCTATGGGTGTGAGAGAGTGGTTTTGAATCAAAATAAAAAAGTGCTACAGGTAAAGCAAATGAAGCAAAAATTAAGAACTACCCTATTGAGATTTGAGAGGGAATAATATATTATATTCGTGATGAACAACCCTGTTAGAGTTTAAATATTAAGATTTCCAATGTAAGTGGGTTTAGTCTCACATTAGTTACTGTTGTTTATCATGAGTCTTATAGCATCTATATAAAGAGGTATAATCTTTATTAGTAAAATACAATACATATACTATCAATTTCAATTTGGTATCGAGATTAGGTTTTAAGAGTCTCATTTAGGAAAAAATTCTAGGTAGGAAGAGGGAATGTAGTTATCATCCTCCTCTCTCCCACTCCCACATCTTGACACTTCTCTCTCTTATGGCTCTCTCTCTCTCTCTCTTCAACGGCTCTCCTCCATGGATTGCTCTCTTCCAGGGCTCACCCTTGTGTGCTAGTCTCTTCAACACCCTTTATATAAAGAGATGTAATTTTTGTTATTGAATACAATACAAATACAACAATACATCTTCCACCAATTTCAACTAACTCCATTCATATTAGGCATACTTGGTATTGTTCCAGTAAACTAGGCAGAATATGCCCCATATTACAAGTCTATCTGAATCATTAGGGACATCAAAAGTCACTTGGAAAAATTAATATTCTCTAGTAAGTTCACTCATTAGCAATTGTGAAGAACTTGCACATGGAAGCTGCAACAATTTTTAACATCTATTTGAACGTAGAAAAACAGTGATAGTTGGATTACAGTGTTGTTCTCTGTTTGGAGGTGAGTCTTGGATGGTGTTATGCATAATCACATAATTACGATTTTACGCATTTTATGGAATAATCATCATTATCTTGATTTTGAGGTGCTATTTACATCTATAAAGAATCATATTTAAGTAAGATTATATTCAAGTAAATTGCCGAAACAAAGTCCCAAAATTGAGTGCATAATCTCATAATTGGAAATTTTCTGATTACAGTAAATTGTAAAAGTTTTTGCAGAATCACTCTTTGAAATTTCAATGTTTATATACAAAGTTTTACATCACAAATGTTTGGTTCAGATTGTGCAAATTGGATCAATTATACACATAATGTTAATGTAACATGCAACAATCTCGGCCAAACAGTGCCCAAAGTGAAGTGGCGAAATGTGCAATAATCAGAAATCCTGATTTGATTGAGATGTGTGAGATTTAAGTGTTGGAATACAAGAACTAATATTACCCAACCTGATTATAAAAAATGTCACATCTGAAGCATTTATACAACAAATTCAATGTGTTTTTATATGTAAAAATAAAATATGCAATGGAATAATGTGTATATTTTTTAAATTATATTAAGTTTGAAACTTTCATGCATCATATGTATGCCATTTTTAAGAGAAGAAGAGAGAGAAGAGATGGCCCAGACTAATATTTGATACAAAAGTTTCATATATACGCATTAATAACTTGATGGCACATCAGGTTAACTTGCTCAAGCCGTTAATACTTTCTATTGTATATATTTGTTTTCTACTATGTAGTCTAGTATTTTTTAGGTCAAAAAGTATATCACACAGCCCAACCAGAGGGAAGGAAATGTACACTTGCTCGTCTTAAACTGCACTCCTGTATCACCGAAGTCTTGAATTGGGCTCCTCATCCAACAAATACAAGTTTGAAACTGTTTGATACTCTGTTTTGCACTGGAGGTGCTCCTAAACTGATAGAAAACAGCACGGCAATGTTGTTACAGAGATGCAAAATGGAACTCTCCCCAGGACAAAAAGTTGTGATTATTTATTTCCATTTTGCATACCTGTAATCCATTTTGCAACCCCTGGAATGGACGAGGAAGGACAATTTTTTAGCTTGAGGAACTTTTTATTTTCTTCTCAACTGATTGATTGTTTTTTCTTTTCCTTTAGGGCGTCCAATTTCATCCGGAAAGCATTATAACCTCAGAAGGGAGAACAATGGTTCGCAATTTCATCACAATAATTGAGAGAATGGAGTCTGAAGTCTAGAAGCAGAGTTTTATTCCCATCGGCTATATGAATTGATGCGACACAGATGAATTCTTTCGGTAAAATTTTATAAAAAACACCGCAATGAAGAAGAAAATTCGTTGTGATTGTTGTAAACGATGAGTTTAAGCTTCTTGGTCTTTGACGCATTGATTCGTAGTCAATGCTTACGTTCAATAAGGATATTGTCAGAATTTTAGATATAATTATTACATTAAAAGAAATTATTATATTATTTTACAGTCAAAGTCAAAGTCATTGTACGTCACGTGATTATTACTGTTGTGTTATGGCATTCTTCCGTCTTGAGTTTTTTGACATTGCAGGCTACTCCTGTGCACGCCCTTGTGTAGCTTTCTTTCGATCACAAAGCTAGCCTGTGATATGCATGGACATAACAGATTACAGCTCGGTGCTGGTTGTTTGGCATTCTTACACGAGAATAGTCTTCCGTATGTTTCACCGAGGAAATACCAAGGAGAGGTTTGTATTTTTAAAAAATTAATAAAAAAGAATTTGAAAAAAATTTATTATTAAAATTTTGAAAATAAAAATTTTTATGAAATTATCTGTGTACTTTACGAAAATATACGAAAATTTATATTTAATTTTAAAAATATTTTAAATATTTTAAATTTTTAACATTTCAACAATAAAAAAATTTTAAATTTATATTTTCACTAATTTTTAAGAGACATAAATTCTCCTTAAAATAGTCTCTTTCACGGAAAATGAAATAAATTAACACAATAGAAGGTTTCTTCGTTTTTAATAAATTACTTTTAAATTGATGTCAACATTCTGGTATGATACCGAAGTTTAATATGACCTTTGAGTTCAGGTTTTTACACGTCAATTACAAGAAAATATTAAAATAATACTATATAAAAAATGAGATGAGAATTGCAAATAAAATATATATAATAAAGGATATATTTATACACGTGAAATTGATAAAAAATAAATTGATATTTCTTAAGAGAAATTAAATTGCGAAGAAATAATTTTTACGTAAAGGTATTTGTATTAAAAATTATTGTTAAATGAAAGTAGATGAACTAGTTAAATTTTAAACAATTCGAACCTTGTAAATTCAAATTTTATTTCTATCTTAAATTAATTAATTAATAATATATAAAAAAATAAATTAAATTTAATTCATCGATCAAAAAAGAAGGTGAGAAAGAAATGCGAATGGGCCAGCCGGGCAGCATAGGTTTGTTTTAATAAAGTGGCCCACACACACGAGAAAGTGGAAACACAAGTGTTGGACGTGTCTCCAATCCCTCCGACTTTACGTTGCATACACTGAACTTTGCAGGCATTTATTTCCCTGCATTTCCGCTTACCGCACGCCGTGCACACATGTCGACGATCACCACACCAGACCGTCCGCCGGATAAGATTGGACGATTGGAGGGGGTCGACCAGTGGCATCCGCAACGCCAAGACGGACAGAGAGAACGTACAAAACCCACCTGCCCCCAATGTTCCAATCAGATTTCGGCTATACCACTGCACGTGACTGAGTAAAAATAGCGACAAACCACACATGCCCTTCGCAGATCTTGCTTCTGCCATCAACCTCACCTTACCACTCCCAAAGGAAACCTTGCATTTATTCATATCTAACGGTGCAGGCATATATATATATCTGTACGGAAGACATGATTGAACGTGCAAATATGGATCGTCGTAGCACATCAACAACAACACATCACGTATAATTCGTAATGTAAGCTTGGCCTACAATGGAACGCGGCCTAAGCGCTGGCGCTCGCTCTGCTCCGACGCCTCCCGCGTGGGCGGTGAATGCCCAACTTGTCGAATTTCACACGCTGCAGAACCTTGGCCGTAGCCGCGCACTCTGGTAGCGGAGTCCAGTACCTCCGTCGATCGAAGCAGTACGAGTACGTCATGTGCTCCTTCCGGAACCTCTCCATGGCGGATCGCTGGTCAGGCGAGACGACGAAGCCATCGAAGCTCAGGTCGAGGTTGGATCCATCGCACGTCGACGAGTGATCTGTAGGGTCGACCGCACAGCCATGGAGGACGAGATTGCCAAATTCCGCGACGTACGGGGCGTACTTGTAGTTGATCTTGTACCGGCCACCGGAGGTTGCCCAGCCGGAGCCATCCCAGATGGTGGCGTACAGAGACATGGGTTTGGAGGGGAAGCCACCCCCCATTGCATGGCTCCTTGTGACCTCTCTGATTGGCACGCTATCGACGCTAAATCTGCAGAACAATGGGGAGTCACAAATTTACATCCTTTTTGTTTTCACTCACAAAAATATTTAAAGAAACAATACACTCTTTCACATATTTCAATCTTCGAAACCTACATAAACTAAAAGCACATGGACAGATCATATCCGCCCAACAATGTTTTTCGTAAAGTTCTTTTTTTGATTATTCTTCTTGCAGACGAAAGCTCATCTCAAGTACTTTAGCTTATCTCAAGTCCAGAATCCAGATCGAAAAAGCAGAGCAGTAGAGAATTAAAGAAAGAAGTTCACGATCTGATGGAAGAACAAAGAACACAAATCAGATTCCCGGACATACTCTGGAAGGAACAAAACAGAACAGGAGTAAAGTAGAGATTTTTCTTACAAAATCCTGTCTTTGGTCCACAAGATGCTGTACCGGTGGAAGTCCTCTGTGGGATCGAACCACACGTTGTACCTTTCCTCCCTACCTATTGCAGTGCTCCCATTCCCATACACATTGGTCTGTATCCTCCATTCCTTCCCTCTGATGTTGCCCAAGAACTCGAAATCCAACTCGTCGTGTGTGTTTTCGTACACGTCGCCATTAGACATCTGAAACCCCCCCCAAAACGAGAGATGAAACAAACAGGTTTCAACAACAACGTCAAAAAACAAAAAATTCCACCTTTTTTTTTAGGAGGAAGGTGTAAGAGAACCAAAAAAAAAAAAAAAATCCCCAACTTTTTACCAGACGGTGAAAGTAGGGAAGAGGAAACCCAACAAAAGGAGAGAAGGGAAGTACATAGAAAGCAACGACGACGCCGGCGGCGTAGTTGGAAGGGAGCTTGACGGAAGCGCTGAAGAACCCATAAAGGTAGAGGTCCTGCGAGGCAAACCCGGCACCTGCAGACCAGAAATCGAGATTCGTAAACCAATGGAAGGCGCAGGGGCAACAACCAAGAGGGCACGACCTGTTCTCTCGTCCAGAGCAATATGAACCGTCTTCCCATCTCCGAGTAGCATGAGATTGGTGTCACCAAACACTCTGGTGTAACCCTCCTCGAAGGATAGGATGGACAGCAGGGCGGTGGCGTTGCGACCGCCATCCAAAACCACAGCATCGGCAGAAGAACCCGCGACCACCCACAAGATGGAGAGGAAGAGGAAGAGGGCCTGTACTAAACAAGCGAGGAGAGGCATCGGTGGCGCCATCCTCTCTCTCTACCCTTCTCTTCCCTCTTCCCACGCACTAGAAGTGCAACCGCTCCTGCAGTATGTTTTTCTGCTGGTCTCTGCACCAAAGCGGTGTGACGTTTCAGGACGTCGTTTTCCTTCTTTTCTGCCGTCGCTCCGCTGCCGCTGCCGCTGGTGGCCCTCCTCCTCCTCCTCCTCCGCTTACTCGTCGACCGCGGAGGAGAGAGGAAGAGGTGTGCTGGCGGTGGGTGGAAAGGTGTTGCTTTTCTGAGCCCTTTCTACTGTTCAAACACCACACGCACAGAATCAATCACATTCTCTCTCTCTTCCCTGCGATCACTGATAAATACCAACAAGGGAGAGCACAATTGGATAAGTAAATAAATAAATACAGGTGGAGAATAGAATTGCATCTCCGTCGCACGCCCGTGACGGGTTTCGATCCGGCGAGTTTTGGGTACGACGAATCTGACAACAGCAGATTATAATTTACACTAAACAACCTTACTCGAAAAAGATGACATGCTTTTTTTATAATTCGTGGTGTTCGTTCTGTCTTTCAAAAGTTCAATTTCATACAAAATTACATGTACCGTTATCTTCGATTAATCAGAGCGTTGTGCATGATATTACATTTATTTTTTATAAATGTAGGTATGGATGATGTCGAGTTCCTGGGTGCTTATGTGACGATTGCAGCTTTTGATTTTTTCCATAATCAAGTGCTATTTTTATTTCCCCAGCGAAAAGGGAGTACCAGCAGAGGTTTTGATCTAATTTTAGCATTACTCTTGAAAAAAAACTGCCATTTTTATAATTTTATTTGATTAAAACACTTTCCTGAAAAAAGTATGATATGTTCGCAGCCGTTGATTGATTGGTCAACGAAAGGTGAGCGAATGAATGCTGCCGGACGGCGGGTCTCTTCAACCGCAAGGTGGTTTTTTTAAAATAATAATAATAATAATGCAACGGCACGTTGAATAAGGCGGCGTGTTGTACACGAGATTAAAAAGTTTTGTTCGGGAAGAGGGAGTTTTAATCGTCCATACATTTTTATATATTATTATTATTATAAAAATATTTATACATAAATTTATATTTTATAATTTATATAAAACTTCAATATTATTTGTAATTTCAATATCGACAACATCAATAAAAACTTAGATCGTACGGTTCGATAGACGTTGAGGATTAATCACAAAAATAATATTTTAATATTTTTTTAAAAATTTATTAAAATCTTGAATTTAAAATTTTATCAATACAGTAGAGTTATCTTAAATACTAACTTTAAAAAAAATAATCGTTCAGGATTTCATAGAAGCTTTATTTTTTCCTCACGCACTGCATTGATATTATTATTATTATACGATTATAAATGTATGATAAAATGTTTATTTAATTTAAATAAGTATCGATCTTTTCTCTAACCATATCGATTTCAACCTTTGTGCTTTAAATCTAAAAATCTTAAAACTTGAATTAAATTTAAGTTAATTTTAACTAGTAACTTATTGTACCATATATGTATACATGTAACTCCTATATATGTCGGACTGATGTGACATGCTTAGATTAGTCGTAGAGCTTAATTTGCACAACAATAAGCTAGAACGATCAATTTAAAGCTAATTAGATGTCTTTTGATGTTTAAGTTTTGATATAAAATAATAATAATATGGTTCATAACAAAATTCCTATAAACGTCACTCACACATGTTAATAAGAAGGAAGAGAAATAAAGTTACACGAAATTTGTATCTTTTGAATTATTTTTTTCACTTTTAAAAGTTAAAAGTGAAAAAAATAAACAAAGTCACGTGATAGATATTTGACAGATCATCAAACACAATCTGCATCTGTACAGCCAAAATTTACCTTAAGGATAAATACAACAGCAGTAAGAGAGAGCGAGAGATAGTTCAGTGAAACATATAAAAGACCTTAAGGATAAAGTTAAAAGGTAATACAGATAAATTATTCAACATCGTTGATACGGTACAGAACTGACGGATGTAAAATATTTTTTATCGGTTCGCAAAATTAAAATCAGGAAACGATGAGCGGATGGACTCGTCGGCCGTCGGTATCGACGGCTGCCGCGGGCGACGCCCTTGGCGTCCTCCACACGTGAACCATTCAACTTTATTCCGTATAAAAATGAAATAAGAAAATATCGATATGTAAACTAATCTCTCATTTTATTTACGGCAGAGTTAACTTTACAAAATTACGGGGAAGTAAATTAAATTAAATTAAATTTTACGATAAATTATGTGATTAAAATTTTTATATAATAATGATAATATATAAAAATTTCCACTCCTCCCATTTCATACTTATTCACCTAAAAATTTTTTTTTTTTACTCTCAAAGTGGAAGAATAAGGTTAGTGAACGATCTCTGTATTTTCTCTTGAAACTGAAATAAATGAGGTTCAAAATTTAATTCGTTAATAGAACTTTAACTTTAATTTTAGTTTAACGAAGAGTTAAAGTTCAAGGTTTAACTTTAATAAATGAGGTTCAAGGTTTTTAATGTAATTATTAGAGAAGGTAATCAAAAGGGATTTTCTTATATTGAGAATTGTGTGGACCTACAAAAAGTGAGCTCTAAACTCACTTAATTTATTGAATTTGTTAAACAAGGTCATAAGAGTTTGTGTAATAATAATGATACATAAGAATTTATATAAAATTAAAGTTAAAATTAAAATTAAGATATCGTTTAGGATTAGCTTTCATCACCTCCAAGAGTTGAATAGAGTTACAACTAAATTTTAATTTATTGAACGAGTTAAATCTACGTACTAATTAAGATAATAAAAATTTATACGTTGAAATTTATATAATAATAACGATGTTAAAAGTATTTTTAGAATATTATCAAAAAATGTTTTGTTTGAAAATAAAGTTTGTAATATATAAAATATATGTTTTAACGAAACCAACTTCTAATCACTTAAGGAGTACATTTTATCGAACGGAGTCCAGCAAAGTATTAATAATATTAACGGTGAGTAAAGGGCGGTGGATTGTTTAAAACGCAGAGGAAATGGCAGACACCGACCTTGAAATTTGTCTTTATGGGACCGACCGACCTTCCAGAGCGAGGAAATGGCAATTCACGTGCAACGATCGGCGGTGCCGCGACATTTCTTCGTTGTTTTTACAATTGTCATTGCCCGACAACAAAATCTATGGTAATGTATCTGTCACGTACATCCTTAAAATTATACAATATATATTTCTACCGGCATGCCGCCTGTTAAAAATAAAGGTGCTAGAAGAAAGCCGACGACAACTGTGGTTCATATTTGAGGACCGTCGTGTTTCTCGTTAGATAAATTGCATCGTCGTAAGCTTCTTTCCTTTTTTCGGCTCGTGTTTTGATGTAATTAAGTTCTACTTTGTTCGCCTTGTCTGTTATTTAAATTACAAACCACATGCGACCATGCAGTTTAATCCAAAGGAAACATCACGCCGTATTATATATATACACACCCCGAATATTCTACGATATTAAGGTTATATTTGTTTTTGATTTTATTAAGCTCACGTTGTGACGTTTTTCGGTTGCAATCTTGGTAGTTGATTTTTTCGATTGCGGCCCAACTTGCTTACTCTTCCTCTTTCTTCTCCAAGGTTTTTTCGGAGTTTTTGACTTTGTAACTTTTGTTGAACTTTTAGAATTTTTACTTATTCCGTGTTGAATTTTATTAATTTTAATCTCTTCTTTAATTTTCAAAAAAAAAATAATCATTTATTTTTATGTAAAAATATTGGGAAGAATATAATTTCGATCAACATAAAATTTTAACGTACAGTAGATTATATTATAAACAAACTAATTATATAATTACATTTGTTAAAAAATATAATATTCATAAAAAAAATGCCACGGCAAGGATCACATCGGTCCGGTCCGCCCTCGGTAGGTTGCAGTAAATTCGCAATACTAGAAAATTAAAAGGGTCTAATTGAAAGTTTGACCACCGTCGTTGTACATCTTTTGGTCCTGTTCCTTCGTGTTTACGAATCCGTTGGAAAGCCTCCGAGGCAGCGGTCATACGTAAGCACGTCTTCCACACGTCTCGTTTTTTTTCTCTGCCGTCTGCAATTGTCTCCCTTTTTTTCTCGCCTTAAAAAAGAGCGTTGGATTTTTCTGACAATTATTGTTTTAAAATAATTTTATTATATTGATAAAATTTTAAATTTAAGGTTAAAAATTGTAATACTTTTTTTTTTAATCACTAATAAAATATTATTTTAATTGTAAAAAAGTGATACATCCTGGAAGAGAAATTGCAAATATTTTTTTATTTCGATGCATACGCAAATGTGTTGCTAATTCAAAGGAGAAGAAGAGGCTCCCGCCTTGGTCAACCGTCAACGTTCAACGTTCTGCACCGATTCAAAACCCAAACGCCAACGTCTCTGCACTCTAGAGTCTCCTCCCCAGCGCTTGTGGTCTTTATACGTGCTTCGGACGTTCCGCGTCAAATCTTACGTTCAAAGCGACCGACCTTTGATCTGCGGCTCTCCTCCGTATATAACCACCGCACAGACTCCACACCAGGAACGGAAGCAACACATGACCGAGATCCAACACTGATCGGAGTTATCATGTACCACACGAACGGACCGGCACAAAGCCCTCCATCTCTGATCTCTGCTCTCGGTCATTCAAGTCTCCGGATGATGTCGTCGTACATTCGGAGTATCATGTCCCGACGACTGGCTGCCGGAAAGGAGAACCTTCTCAGCCGTGAAGAGGCGAACCGGACGACTACGCCCGTGGAGATGTCTGTTCCCCTCCATTTCCGGTGTCCCATATCTCTCGACCTCATGAAGGACCCAGTGGCCATTCGTTCTGGGATCACCTACGACCGGCAGAGCATCGAGGGGTGGCTCGACAAGGGCAACGTGAGGTGCCCAGTCACCAACCAGACGGTGCCTAGCGATGACGTTCTCGTCCCCAACCACGCTCTGAGGAAGATGATACAAGACTGGTGCGTCGGCAATCGATCGCATGGCGTCGAGCGGATTCCCACCCCGAAGGTCCCCATCACACCCGTCGCCGTGTCCAAGATCTTGTCCGAGATTGGTTCGGCTTGCGAGAGAGGCGACGACGCCAGGTGCAGGGAGTTGGCGGCCAAGGTGAAGACGGCTGCTAAGGAGAGCGAGCGCAACAGACGATGCTTTTCCTCGTGTGGCGCCGCCCGGGTACTGGCGAAGACCTTCGACGCCTTCGCCAGATCGGACGTGCAGTGCATGGCAGTCCTTGAAGAGATCTTGTCTGCGCTGCCGGAGATTTTCCCAGTCGACGTGGAGTCATGCGGTTACCTCATCGATTCCCAGGCGTCCATGAACTCCATCGCCTCCATCCTGAGGCACGGCAGCTTGACGGGACGCCTAAACGCTGTCCTCGCTTTGAGAGAAGTGGTCGTGCACGCGGAGAAGGCCGGCGCCGTCGCCACGGCATCGCGGACCGAAGGGCTGGTCGACGCCGTGGTCCAGCTGATCAAGGACTCCATCTCACCCACAGCTACAAAATCGGGTCTGGTCGTGGTATTCCACATGGTGCGCTCGGGCGAGGCAATCGCTTCGAGGTTCGCGGAGAAGGGCGTGGTCAGTCTGCTGGTTGACCTCCTCCTGGAATCGGACAAGAGCACGTGCGAGAAGGCCCTCGGCGTGCTGGACGGCGTGTGCAGCTCCCAGCCTGGACTGGACGAGGCGCGGCGCCACGCCCTGATCGTGCCGCTGCTGGTGAACAAGACGTTCGGTGTGTCGGACGTGGCGACGGAGTTCATCGTGTCGGCGCTGTGGAAGATGTGCAAGGGGGGAGAGGAGGGGAGAGGAATGGACCAAGCGCTGGAGGTGGGCGCATTCCCGAAGCTGCTGCTGCTGTTGCAGGCGGGATGTGGGGAGGAGACGAAGGCGAAGGCGACGGCGCTGCTGAAGCTGATGAACGCTCGCAAGGGAACCTTGGAGTGCTTCGATCCTGTGGATCTCAAGGGATTGAAGAGAGATCGGTTTCGCGATGTTTGTGCTGGTCAATAGTTTAAGATTATTGGTAATTGTAGATAGGGATTAGGGTAAAAAATCATCTGTTAATCCACTCAAATTTGTAATTATTTCAACAACATAAATGGAGTAAATGGTAGATAATATGGTGGGAAAAACGCCCTTATTTATGGTACCCATCTGCTCAGGTGACCTGTTAAAATTCGTACATGCAGTTTTGATGATGAACGATATGGCATTGGGGGGCCGTTTTGGGCACATTGCAGACCTCCCCTTTTTTGTTTTTTTTGTTTTTAAGTAAACCATATTTTAATTTTATTCACCAAACGGAGAGGTGTCTACGAATCAAAATTAGATTATAGAACAGATAAAAAGGGTTAGACCGAAACCTTATAGAAAAACAACAGAAGAGAAACAATCAAAGCACAGTTTCAAAATCCAATCCAAACCATGTAAAGCAGACTAGACCAAAACTTCACAAGAAGACAAAGAGGACAAGAGAACAAAAAAACATCAAGATGCCAACAAGCCCGAGAAGCTACCCCATTGATCCAAACGAAGGATGCTCTTAATGCGGGCAGGATATTGCACCAGAGACCTACAAACTCTGTCACCAAGATTGAAGGTAATCTGCATTGCAGAATTAACCGTTTGGTTGCACTCTCTAGGAACCCACTTAATTGGCAGGTGCAGAACAAGCTGCTAAAAAAGAAGTGGTCAAAAAGGAAGAACATGCCGCTGAGGACACACACCCTCGACCACAACTCGACACAAAAGAGCACAATCGAGTCTACTTGTTAAAACCACAAACCCGAGATCTACTTGCTGCAAAATTCACCCTCCTCGCCTGGAGAGATCGAGGTCGAAAAATGAAAATCTCTTCTCGATCTCGTTTATGTATCGTATCATTTATGAGATCGACCTCTTCACAGCTTTTAACAATAGACACAAAAACCAGTGAAACAACCGTAACAAATAAAAAAACATACAACATGTGACCAAGAATCGAGAAACTTCGTATAAATTAAACACTTTTACAGATGGGGGTTAATTATTCAGAAGAAAAACGACCTCCGAGCAATTCCCTTTCTCTTCCTCTTCCGCAGGCTGACGTTCTTCTCGCCCTTGCCGTCGCCGTCGACTTTCGGCTTTGCCGGGCACCAACAGTCCGAAACATCGACGTCCGCGGTTATCGAAGACGGTGATGAGTCCGACCCCCGGTCCACAACCACATCATCATTCCCTCCTCCTCCGTCCGAAAACTGAAAATTGATTACAAAAAATGAGATTATCTGAATTTAATTTTTTTTAAAATTTTTAATTTTTTCATTGGAGTAAGACAATTTGAAAAGTTTGGTATTTTAATTTGAGATTAAAGAAAGGAGTAAAGAGGTCAAGAAAGAAATAAAAGAAGATAATAAAAATTAATCTTAATACATTATATATATATATAAAAAGAGATTAAACAGTACTAAAGTTACTTTTTTTTTAATGTCTTACTTTAAATTATTTTCTCATATATATATATATATATATATATATATATATATATACATTAAAAAGAGATTAAAAAAGAATTCAAAGAATAATAAAATAAGAATTCAAAGAAATAATGTTGCGTTATAACTTTTTAATTAGCCCGTGAAGATGAAGAAGAAGAGGTGATTCATCGTAAAGTCGTTAAATATAATATTTTATAAGTATAAATTTTAATAATACTAATTACGTGGTAGAGATTATATCGAGAGAAAGTCAAAGATAGTTAGATAAATTATTAAAAAATTTAAATGATTTAAATTTAATTTAAATTATTAAATTAAAATATTTAAAAAATAATAATTCTATTAAAAATATTTTCCCTGTAATATATATATATATATAGACGACCTTGCATCCTCGGAGAAATGTATATACAGAGAAGGCTCCCTTCGCCTACCTTGCATGCGAGGGAGCAGTAGCGGTTGGGCTCCGTGATGGTCCTCCCACATCTCCCGCAGGCACGGCCATCTTTCGTCGCACATGCCTTGGAGTTCCTCTTGGGATTCAACAGTATGACCTTGGCACCGTTCACCACAAAAGGCTGCATGCCGAACCCGTCAATTAATGATTAATCCGACGTCCACCACTCGATGCACCGCTCCTACGCAGGTAACGTACCTGGATGTTGGAGTAATCCAGGAGCTTGTGAACGTCGAGCACGCGGACGACGTCCTGGTACACGTACCGTCTGATCCGCAACAGCTTGTGGTCGGAGTGGACGTGGGCCGCACGCAGAAGGCAGTGCTGGCACATCCTCACGTCGCAGTCGATGCAGTAGTTGTTGGTCTCGCTCTTCCGGAGTTCCCTGTGGTACTCGCACACGCCGAAGAACTTGTTCCCCACCAACCGCCCTAACCACTCCGGCCCGTTCGCTCCCTCCATCGCCACTCTTGGCGCCGACGAGTTGAGGCGACCCACTTCTAGTTGCCCGCTGATCGAGCAGCCGGAGGTGGAGTGATCGTTTGGGTTCCCGTTCTATACATAAATAGAAGAGTGACGCACCGGAACGCATCGAGGAGGACGTTTATTGGCCGGACATCATAACCACTCCGGTTCGTATCCCGTCGCTTCCACCGGAATTCCCGCCGCCGCAGGCGACTGTTAAAAGTCACCGCCGTTTCGCTGTCCATCTGTTCAATGCAGTGATTTTTATTTGGGTTCGACACGTTCAAATAATTTTTTATAATAATTATTTAAACCCAAATGTTAGTAGAAACCATAAATATCGATATTTGTTGGATTAATTTTTTTATAATTATTTTGTTAAGATAATTTTGGTAAAATTTTGAACGGTAAGTTTTAATTGTTTGAACAGAATCCATATTCGCTCCGTGTGTTTACGCACCCATTCCCAGCCGTTCATTTTTACAGCGGTAAAAAAAACCGAAAAAAGTTATTTTCACCTGAAAATTCCTTATAAATCTCAGGTGTATTAAATTTTAATCATTTAATATTGTCATGCACATCAACTTACAAATTTTTCTTTTATTGCGTCTAAGAAAATTTATTAAAGGCATATTTAGGAATACTTTTAGTTTTTTGAAAAATACCAAATTATTTTTATACTTTAAATTAAAATAATCGCGACCACCACCTGCGAATGCCGTAGGACTGTTTTTAACTTTTCTTCTTTTTCTTTTTATTTGGTTGGGAACGAACGTTGCGTCCAGTTTCGATTTCGAATCGGTAATAAATTGATAAATTTTTAGCGTGGAGTGTTTTTTTTCCAAAATTGGTAATAAATTGATGCCGGCTATTTCACGCCATACGGAGCCGAGCATATGATGATTACGATGTGTCTTGTCTTGGCAGTATTTTTATCAGTACATGCGCTGCAGTTTGGATTTCAAGTTGACCGAAGTCAAAGGCCTCGTTGATCTCCGAATGATCAATTATAAGAAAAACCAAGCAAACTTCTACGAATTTTTTTTTTTCAAAGATAAATATTTTAAAGGTGCTAATCTTGTTGTAATATTTATAGAAAATTAATTTTATAAATATTTAATTTAGAATTTTTACTTTTTACATTGAAATAAGATATTTTGATATTTTAATTTGAAATTAAGAGAAAAAGTGGAGAGATTTAAGAAGGAACGAGAGAATATAATAAGAATCAATTTTGATACATTCGTAACTATTAGATTGAATATTTATTAAATCAATATTTTATAGATGTTATTAAAAGGTATTATCTCAATTTTAAAATGTAAATCTTGATTTTAAAAATATTAGATAAAAAATAATAAAAGACTCTTTGATCAATCAAATACACGATTCTCATGCTCAAAAAATAATTGAACTTGAGATTATATATGTTTAATAAGAAATCTCTTATCTATTAAGGTATAACTTTGATGGTGTTACTCTTTAAAAAAAAGATAATTGAACGGTGTTTCGAACTTGATGAGGGGATGTAAAATACCATGATTTAAATTTAACGAAAACGAAGCAAGAATACAAATCTATGAAATTTAGATAACGGAATTAGATACTCGGATGTAGTTTGTCGAAGACAGACAAAGTCTTAGGTCAGAGAGAAAGCTCGTGGGGGCGAGAAACGGGCTGAACGTGTTATTTGGACCGGGCCGTAAATGGGCCTGACTCGAGTGTGTTGTTTAGTCCGACCCTTTTGTGGATGTAATAGTACCGCAGATGTGCAACTGGACTTAACAAGAGCGGCCACATCGGTAAATGTTTTATTTCAAATTTTTATCTATTAAAGTTGTGACTTAAATCTGATTATATATAAAAAAAGAGAAAATATTCTACCGTAATATTTTAGACTAAAGATAAATAAGTTGTTACTAGGTATTACTGAAGATAGTTCTTAATATTATTCTCTCCCCTCCTCTCCTCTTCTGTTCCAAAGCTTTGCATTATGCCTCATAAACAATCTCTTAATATTAATTAATTAATGTAGGATGTGGTATTCCTTCCAAGAGGAGGATGGGTTCTCATCTACACGCTTCATGTGAAATATCCGTCTTCACTCCACAGTCATCAATATTCCCACTCATTAATTAATATGAATTTTTCCCTGGACCATCGCTGTGTGCATTTATCACGCCATTTCAGATTGCAGCCGACTCACGGTTTTGTGAATTCACCAAAGAAATAAATGTTCTTCCCACGCGGCTTGCTTACCCATCTTATGACAATAACAACAATTTGAACTAATCATGGTAACACGTGAATCTTTTTCTTCTAATTAAATATTTTATTTATCATCGAATCTTATTTATTAAATCACGTGATTTTCCAATAAAAGAAGAAGTCTTTGGTTCTATTTGTTTACACATTTTTTAACTTTTACTTTTTACATTAATCTAAGTAACATTTATCAAATAAATTTAACATTTTATACTAAAAAAGTTATATCAAAATATTTACATATAACTTTTTTTAAAACGTGAATCTTTTCTTACCTTGTATCTTTTAAATAAACATATCCTTTATGTCGATTAATGTAAAAACACATTTTTTAACTTTTACTTTCCACTGTACATTACAATAATATTTACTAAATAATTTTAATATTTTACATTAAAAAATTATATCAAAATACTTACATTTTAAATTATATAATTTTTTTTAAAAAGTGAAATTTCCGCACCTATTTCTATAACTTAAATAAATACATCGTTTACGTAGATTGAAGTAAAAACGACACATGTACGTGGAAAAAATATTTTCTTCCCGGTTTTTAAAAAGGAAAATAAACCATAGAAGAAAGATTGCTATCCGTGCAGGTCAAGAAAAAGAAAGAACCAACAAAAAAAGGAAATAAAACTAATGGAGTACTTTTATTTTTTTTGTAAATTTTCATGTGTATCTATCTGGATATCTATTTAACCAAACACCTTCCAAAATTGAATATGTCCTATTTTTGAATGATCACCATTCATACCGAAAGACCGTTCACATAAATAAAACTTGTCATATCAAAGTAACTTTATCTGGTTACTTAAAAGGTTGTGCTGTAGCACATGCCTTTTGACCATTCGAATAAATCTTAACCATCATCGATCCGCATCATCCATGGCAAGATTTAAGATTTTAAACATGCGAGATCATTAATCGGACTCGTAAATAAATTAAATTATAGATCATCGTGGTCATCAATCATCATCATCGTGGATCTGATCATTCGCTGCACTTCTTCCGGATGCACCGTGCATGGTAGAGAAAAGAACACAGACGAAAGAAGAAAAAGGGTACAATGGAGAAGGTAGCATTTGTCTGTAAATGCTAATCAAAGAGTTGTGCCAGGGAGGAGAGACGAGAGAGACGGGCAGGACGCCTGCTTTCTTTGGCATCTGCACTTGGAAAGCCATCTCCTCCATGTGTCTTCCCACCTTTACTGATGTCGACTCCTTAGTCCAATGCAAGCTTCCCCATCTCTGCGGTCACGGTTTCCACTGCGCCTCCACAGCCGCACAACAAAAGCTCACACTTGCACTGATCGCCACCAACCGCTTCCCCTGCGAAAATGGACATATATTGCAAGGTTCGAGTCACGCAGAGGCTTGTCTCGGATTACCATGGCATGCCAAGAGAACAAAGCCAACATGTCCGATAAAGGAAATGACACCACGACCAGTATCTGGATCAACCTCCACCTCCACATCTATATATACAGCTGTTTCACTGTTGGTACAGTGGACATGGTCTGGTCACTGAAGTGACACATGCAAATGCCTCAGCACACAGCTACAAATCTCGCGGCAGGCATGCACCTTGGATGCCTGCCTCCCTAGCTCCCTCCCTCCTCCTCACATGCCGAAGAGCCCCTCGCCCCCTAGGTTCCCTTCTCCCCTTCTAACCAGTCAGAAAGCTTGCTGCTCGCAGCTTCGGCAAGGTCATGTAATATAAATGGCTAGACCCCATGTATCTGAGCCTGCCATTAATACCCAACCATGTGGACTTGCCCTTATTGGTTTGAGTAGGTTTCCTTTGATTGTAAGCTTTAACGACAACGGCAGTGATGCTAATCTAAAATTACAACCTTACCAGCTAGCTCTATTAATTCGACGATCCCACGCGACACCACTGTGGTTTATTCGTCGCGGAAGAAGATTTTCACCAAAAATACACCACTATCATCGGAAATGAAACAGGCATGCATGCATGTCGACACCCTAAACTCCCAAAACAAAATCAAGTATATATATATGGCTGGAACAGTTGTGCCACTAAATTAATTACCTGGTGAGGCTGATGCAGTGGCGATGGGCACAGGTGGGTGGCTCAATTCATGGAGCAAACAGTGCATGAACTCCACAAACCCAGACGCTTCCTGCATCGGCTTTTGGATTGCATTCTTCAGTTCCACCAGCATCATGTAGTATGCTTCCTGCACAAAAGATGAACGGGCCTTTTTCACTCTTTGCATGGAGAAGCGTTGTAATTAATCTTTTGGATATATGCTCCATTGCACTCGAGAGTTTGGTTAGGGAGCCTGGAACTCTGCCACTATTCAAATGTGCAACGCTTGCTTCAATATATGCAGAGCTATGTGGGTATAGCCTAGGTGAAACGATGCTGCAGAGACTGGGACTGGTAGAAAATTAAAAAGCTGATGCGCATCAAGTATTACCATGAATAGATCAAGGTCTGTGAGCTCCCCCTCCTTGTCGTCACTCTTTCTACCACCGACGTCGCATTGGAGCTTATTCGGCTTCCATGCTTCCTCATCTCTCTCCCCATAGTCGCCCATGCAAACCTGAAACAATTCAGCCGTTACCACCACAAAGACAACAACTGGCCGGAGTGGTAGCAGTAACGTGAAAGGCGGCCGCCACATTTATAGACTCTGCATCAGATCATCAGATCTAAGGAATGAATGCATCGGTTGAGTATCGATCTTCTTATGCATATATATATGTATGGCGGTGCTCTTTAATTAATCACTTACTGACCCAGCTAGCAGATCGACAAAGCTGGTGCAGATGGAAGAGTTTTCATTTCGATCACATTGATTCTTTGTTTGGTTTCCTTCCTCGGCAAGTTGGGCAGTTGGCCGATATCATGTATGTGTCAAGAAACGGCAAGTCGTATGCATGTGCGTGCTTAATTTGCATGTCTCTTCGATGGATCATCAGGTAAGAGGTGAAACAGGAAGGTCGATCTGCGAAGATCGAAGTAACTGGTAGCGAGCAAGGTAGAGAAGATGGTTTGATGTGTACCTTGAGGCAGCTGAGGTGGGTCTCTTTCAGGAGCCCAAACATGGGATGGCAGGCGATCCTCCCCTTGAGGACGAGCTCTTCATCCATCTCCGGATCCTCTGCAACCACACCGCAGCTCACCAACCTCTGGCCTTCCATGTACACATAAGTGGCCTCTACCGTCCACCCCACGATTCTTTTATGGTTATGTTTCATTTGTGAAATCCATCCCCAGGATTTGTGAATTTTCGGTAAACCGGCCTGTTAAATGTAAAATACTCGTCAGACAAGCATGAAGTACGTTGAGCAGCTTTATACGTATTCAGAGGGAAAACAATGGCGTTAAATCAGTTGTTTGGGAGAGAAGGATCGATATACACACATATATATATTAAAAACTTGGATGAGAAATCAATTCGCCACGTACATTAAAAATCAATCGATTTTTAGTAGAAAACGAGTCAGAAAGGGTGTAATAAAAAAGCTACAGCTAATACATCAAACAACATCATCTTTAAGAAAACTGGTGGTACATATGTATATTATTGTATTCTACCATATATCTATCTCATCATGATTAAAGCCCACAAGACCCACCGAGAGACGTCGGTGAAAGATGAAGGATTGACGTGCAAAATACAAAGATTCCGGGATGAGGAATATCACCGGTTCAAATTGGAAGCCCTTGCTGGGAGTTTGACTGGTGTGCTGCTCTGACCTCTTTTTCCTTCTTCCAGCCATGTTTCCCTGTTCAGTGATAGTAACCAAACAAGGCAGGTGAGGCGTACGACCTGTGCACGCCCAGAGCTGGGTGCAGTGGTAAATAAGGTCATGGTCTGTCTTTTTACCCACCCACTCCTCCTCTTCCCTTATCGCCCCCTCCTCGATTTTTTACTCCTCTCCTGGCTTTTACTGCTGCTGCCGCGTTCCCTTCCCAGATCATCGCCATCCTCTTTGAAACATCTTTACCACGGAGAAAGACGAAAGGAAGGAACAGATCCTTGTAGGTAGTGTTGATGGGAGAGTTCTTTGCCGTGCGTGTCATCTTCTTTTCCTTTCCCTGCAAAGGCAAAGGCCAAGCCCAAGGCCGAGATCGACATCTCTTCTAGCTAGGCTTTGAGGCTGCGCATGGCATGGAAGATTCATAGGATGGTTTGTTGTGCGAACTCTTGTCCTTCTCGTGATGAAACAGCACAACAAGATGTAGCAAATAAATATGACAAGATGCATGATGATGCTTGTGTTTTCGAATATAAAAAAATGCAAATATGCGTGCGTTGCTCTTTAATTACATGACAAGATACATGATGCCAATTAAAACCCTGGATACAAAAAAGGTACATGAATTCAATGCAATGCTGCATGCGCCCTGTTCTGTTCCTGCCGGATCATTTCTGTTATTCCAGATTCCACGCCTCTAATAAATCTGCAAAACGGGCTAAACCTGACTAGTATACGTGCAAGTATGGGCTAAAAAGATTGAGAGTCACTATCACTCAAGTTGTAAAGATTGATGAAATACCAGGTTTTAAATTAATGACTCAATGCAATTAAGTCTTATGTTATTAGTTTAGTTTAATTTGATCGATTTGCGTATATCAGCCGTTCAATCTATATCAAACTGAAAATTCAAATTGATAAAAAAATTAATATATATACTTGTGTCAAATCGTCGGTATATGGTTCCAAATGATCACCAATAAGTAAATAATGCAGTGCAAAATCTGGCAATGGAACGAAAGACCTGCCATGTTCATCAATATTATGTAATCAATCGCTCTTGTAAAATTGCAATGCATAACTTATTAAATTATTAATTAATTAGCACCATATATCATGCATGCCAAAGATATTTGATTCAGACCATGATCGTAATCATACAATCCCCAAAATGGAGGTCTCCAAAAGCGCGCTCATCAAAAAGACATATATGCAAATGTGATGTTCAGACAAAACAGACAGAACACAAAATGGAATGTAACACGTACTGAAACCCTAAAGGTATATATGCAAATCTGCATGTTCTACAATATTGCTGCTAGCTAGACATGATGTGTATATAATAATTAATAAGATGGAATGGAATACTGGATGCATGGGTCACGTTGCATCAGTGATGGTGATGTATCAGACCGAGGATGCATGTTGAGATGACAAAATGAGTTTTTAATTAATTAACCTACTATACACACAATGTTACCATTACATTTCGAACATTAGTGAATCAAATATATATTTTTAGAAGAGATCGGTTAAGGCGCTTGCTGTATCATCCATCACACTTAGCTTAATTAATTTGATGGATCATTGTTTTCCCCATGTTAAAAAGGTAATTTCTCAAAGGTCATAATTCAACTAAAAATCAATGAGCAACTTTTTTTTACTGTTAAGGTAAAGATTTTATATGCTAAAATTCAATTTAAAATCAATTGACAATAATAAGTAAATGATTTACTATAACTTATACGGTCTAAAACCTCCACTGATGTGAGATATCTAACACCTACGAGTAAATCTTTGGTTTTCCTTGGTTTCGTATTTTATCTTTTTCATTTTCAGATTTTTTTGGTTAATGACACCATTTTCTAATTTCTAATTTTTCTTTATATCTATCTTACAATAATTTTCCCTTAAAATGCATATGCTAATGTGAATGCAACATAACGAGATATAGACGAAAGAAATTTGGGGCAAGGTGCTGTACATAAAAATGCCACCGGATACCTTCACGTAAATTTAATCATGACAATTTGACAAAACACCGCTTTAATTAAGTAACTAATATGAAAACAATAATATCATGGTAACCAAATCGTTATAAACAATTAACAAAATGTAATCAACGTAAACTAACATAACCAAAATAATACGTGAGTTAATGGCAATGGTACTTTATTTTCAACGTGTTTCTGAATCCTCGTGACAAATTTCAAATATCCAACGAACTACATATTTAGTTGACAGAAAAATTTAAAAAAAATCAATGCCACATTTTTAAAATATTCTAAGTATAAAACAGAAAAATGTAAATTACATGGTTTTTATATATATTTTTTAAAAGATTACCATTGATGGAGGACAATTAACGAAGCGGTTGGAGGGGACGACGGGCGTTCAATGCACTTTCAGAGCTACAAGCAATGCAGCATGGAGGAGTGGGGCGCGCATCAGGGGATGCATCGATTCAGCGGCGAAGGACGATGACGGTGATTGAAGTGAAGACGACGGCGAGCTTCCATGACGGACGGCGCCGAGACTCCTGCGACAGGTGCATCGGAACCTCCCTCGTCGGACGCGAGATGGATCTATGGTGAGAAAACAGAGATGGAACAGAGATTGAACGATAATCGACTGCTTTCGAGAGGCAGCCGAACTCTCCGCAATACACACGTTCATTCTGGTACCAAAAAGGCATTCACAAGGATCATAATAAAAGTATAAATGGTACTATTGATGGACAATCGGGTCAGCCACGACTACCCGAATTGACGATCCGCCCGCTACATTCTACAGGCGAAGCATCGGCAACGATCTTCCATGACCGGCTAGCTGTCTTCTATGATGGGAGAGATGTGCACGTTGGACGGTTCCAAAGGGACGAAGGGGAGCGATTGGGAGAGATTTTTGCAGGCACGACCTTTTTTTTTTAACGAAAATTTTTGATTGGACGAAGGAATCAATCTTGCGAAATTTTTAGTCTTTTTTGAACGATTAAGACCTCTTTAACAAGACCAATACATTATTTCGTAAAACTTTATTGATTTATATGTTTATTCAATAAATTATTTGTGATATTCACATTTTCTGATTCTCTCATTTTTCTTAATGATTTCATCTTACTTTAAATTATTTTCTAATCTTGATATATTAATTTTTAGTTATAGCTATGATCCATGCATGAATGTTCATTTTAGTTGTATAGTTTTTTTTACGACTCCAATTTTGAAATTGATCGAATTATTAACTTCATTTAATTGATATGTGCTTTTATAGATAAAAAATAAAATTCTCCATTGTTCCATACGTAAACAATAACTACAATTAACTTCTTTTTTACTGTAATTAACTGAAAACAATCTTAAATGAAGCTAAATAACATTAATATATTAGCCATTAAATTAAAAATCCGTTTATAACCTTTATTCTCATGCTCTATCTGGAAAAGATGAAACAAGAAAATATAGAATGATAAGGCATGAGCATATCATACAGAAAGGAATGAAATTGATAAAAACATTAGATCCCTGACTTTTCACCCAAATTGGGAAAAAGAGAAGATGCAATTAATTAAATTATTACATTGCAACAATGGAGGACCAACCTAACAACAAGCGTAATTGTAATCCGGAAATAAACAAAAATTTTCCTTTATTTCCCTGAGTTCCAAAAAGAATATGTATTATTCAGAAAGGAATAAACAGGAATTTACCGTGAGTGATCTGTTTGCGTATCCGCTTTGTCGTACTAACGGCTCTTCACCTCCAAGAGACAGAATCAATCTCATCTCTGGCTGACTTGTACAGTTCGAGCCGCTTGGCAAGACCTTCCCTTTTTTCCATCAAGGCAGGATCCTCGTCCAGCATTCCACTCAACTGTTTCTTCTGAAAATGGAGAAAAGAACAAAACGAGTTTCATTAAAGGAGATTGAAGTAGTTTACCATAAAAGCGACGAAACATAAAATTAAGGTGGTGTTTGCACTTTTGAAATTAATAGAAAATGATAAAAAATAATAAAAAATTTAACTATTATTTCCTATCATTTCATATTATTTCTAAAAATACAAACTTCTCGTAACTATATGATGCAACTTATTCAAATATAACGAAATTCAGACAGTTTATGTAAAAAATACTGAGATAGAACAATTTTTTTTTGATAAGGGGCAATATATATTGCATTGAGTTAATTCTTATATTAATTGTACAAGTTCCTTTTTCATTTTCAATACATGACTATTCTAATAGTACACATAAGAGAGAGCTTATGCCTTATGGTAAACAAAACCAAGGCAATGCACCCAGTTTTTTCTGGTTTGGTTATGCCACTGAGAATATGCATGGACAATATGTGGGAAACCATAAAAAAAACCGGCCAAGACAAGTATTTGAAATCCAGGCTAATAAAGAAAGCAATTCTTACCTCCCTGCCTCCAACTTGAGCATAAAAGCTATTAAGGAGTACCCTTCTTGCCTCCCTTACTTGACAAAAAACAACTGCTTTGGGAATTGAATTTCTTAGTATATCACAAATCATGCCAACATATGACATGACATTTGATCCTGAAATAAATCAGTGAATTTACTCAACAACGTTCTATCATTTGCAGTCATATCAAATGAAGCTTGATTGATTTAAAGAGTGAAAATGAAAGCAGGAGCACATGGTGCTCTACCGATTCTCCTGTAGTGGCCGTCTGAGTATCTTTCAGTATTAGAGGGAGCATGACTTCCAGCCTTTTCTGGTTCCATTGGAAGCTTTCGAAAAAACTCAACTGTGAGGTAACTGGATTCCATGTCAACAAGCCTGATAACTGTTTTCCTGCTATCTTCTCGAAATCTTTCCAATGCTTCATTTGCAGCAGCAGCTATATCAGCTTGGAGTGATGGGAACCGCTTCAATTCCTGTTGGAAAAAAAAATCAGCAAGTTACAAATGATACAAGTCTAATCTAATGCAATGGACGAACTTAGTGTTTTTACAAATAATGGAAAATCACGTGAAATGATGGAAAATAATAAATCAAAATTTTTGTCATCTCTCACTAATTCCAAAAGCACAAATCCCCTTAAAATATTCAGGAAAGTGAATTTCTAAGTACTTTAACTGATACACACACACATACTAATTTAATAAACTATTTTGAAAAAACATTATGCAAAGGTAATAGATCAATTGCACCTCACTGGAAGATTGATCTAATACAGATTTTGATCCAAGAATTATTGATAAACACTTGCTTACCACAGTGAATTTTATTATGAAGGTAAGATGTTTCAAACTTTCAATGGTTGTGGTCCTCACGTTAAAAAAATTATGCCTCTATTTTAAAATTATATATAACAACATTTAATTATTATACTTCACTTTTTCTTAGAAATTGAAAATTATGAAATATTCAACATTTCATATCTCACGGTAATTCTTATCATAGATGCCCATTTCTTCATTTAAATTTTCTTTTAACATGCATACAAATGTATTTATTTAAGCATTCGAATCAATATTAGTCTTACATTGGACATGTAATGACACGAAATATATTGGTAATTTATTTTATACAGTTTTGCATAGGGCTGATCAAAAGGTCGGTCATGGTCATATCAAGCCGATATTTCACCGAGGAGATCGCAATTTATTACTCTTTAAGTTGGACGGTTGAATTAAGGAACAAAATAGTATAGAATCAGATTTGTAAGACATTTTAAAGTAAATTCATTAGTATAGTATTCAAATTGCCTTTTGTTTGTTTGAGTTGTTGCTTGTGCCATTGATGATAATGAATGTGTTGTGCAATATCTTTATTTAAATACTAGAAAAGACCTCATCGGTACACATTTAATTATGGTAAAAATTTTGGAAGCAAACCGACAAGTCCCATAATTTTTACTCTTCACATCGAGAAGATTTTTCACGTAAAATATTGATGCATTCTTTTATTTGTAGCCTGTTTAGTTATATCTGTTTGATTTCAACTGTTTTTACACCATTGAGACAAATTTTGGAAGATCCTATTAGTTTTGTTCCCTAACACATGGTATCAAAACTAGAGGTCGTAGGTTTGAGCCTTAGCAAATGCATGTTGGGAAAAGAATCGTTGGATGACTATGATGAGAGGTTAGTAATGTTGAAAGTCATAACCAAATCATGGTCAACCATAGCGAGTGACTGATTATGCTAAAAGTTAGGATGAACCAAGTTATAAGTCTAGCAATCGTCTGCTAACAGAGACCATAAGTGGTAGAGGTTGAGTTAGAATCAAGTCACCTTAAAGTAGTGAATAAGTTACACTCAAATGACTATATAATACTATTAACTACTTATAAAAAGATATTATGTCCTCACTATTAGTACAAATTTTTGGTATAGTGATAATACCCAATCATAATAAATCACCAACATGAGCAGCTACATACAAGTGGATTGTGATGTCCCTTCAAATATTCTCCTGTCCAACATGTCCTCCGTAGGCATAACCCATGCCTCTTGCACATGGCTCTTGTCTCATAGACCAAAGACTTGAAGCTTAAGAAACCTGGGGTTGGTGGTCATTGGAGAGCAAAAGCTCCACAATGGTCATCCTGTATGTGTTTCTTGTGAACATCTCTGACATTGCATCATACCCATCACTTTGTCCATGTCTTAGATTTTGTTGGTCAACTTCAAAACATGTGGACAACATACGCACCAAAGGAATCTTTGTCGTGACACCAAACAACATGTAGGCCACGGAGAGGGAGGGAACACCATGGGACAGAATTGGGTTGACACAATTGTGATCCCTGATGAAACAGGGCTGGCCATGGAAGGTGCACAATATTTTATTGGATCACAATTGCAACATTAATTTTTTTTGAAGCCACGGCCATTTGTTTTTACAGTTGGTTACTGGTTTTTCCAACTTTTGTTCGACAGCCAGGATCTAATCTATGTATTTAGTTGATGAACCCTTAATAAGTACTTTATATACACATACACGTCAATTCATTCCAGTGAAGGAATACAGACAAACATTTTCGAACACTCTGGTATAAAAGCTGGAAGTGCAATACAACTCAACAATCCATGAGATCGGTATGACTTAATTTCAAAAAACTAGGTTTAATGCTAAAACTATAGCAAGTAATTCCAGTGAACGTGACCAAGGAAGAATCATTCTTACTGTGTTTTAGTATTTAGGTACTTTTTTATCATAGATGAGGTACTTCTTAATATACAAGCTTGAACAGTAGTATAATTGACAATATCATTGTGCCATATAGCTTAAGATAAATACAAAGTTCACCATACAGGCAACGTCAACATAGAAAGAAAGGAGCATACAAAGCAATAATACAAATCAATTCTGTCAGAGCAATTTGCTCACCTGTGTTTCACTAATTGATTTACGCACAAGTTCCTTTAATATGAAGTGAACCTAGAAGACATACAAAATTGTGACATGAGAAATTTGAATTATATGTTCAGTGCTCCATGTATGAAAAAACATTATAATAAATTCATGTAAGAAAAATGAATAAAATCAAGTGTAGATTGTAGGAAAAATAAGTAAAGCATTTTTGGTAAATATGACAGCATGCTTCTTTCTGTTACATGATACTACCTTTGCAGTAAAAGGTCAAAAATCACCTGATGAAAAGCACTAAAAGCTTTTAAATTTTAAACAATATCAAAACATAACTAAGATAATAATGTAAATAAACATCATATCAAAAGTGTAAATCCAACACAAGGGACTTCCATCAATGTGGAGTCTAGAGAGAATCTCATTGTATGCAGAAATACTTTTATAAATGAAAAGATTGATTCATAAGATTTTTAACTAATGGCCACAGGAAAGCAACCTTAGAATCACACCAAGCGCCCTCTAAATAACCATGATTATTTGTTTAAGAAAACTAGATGTATGTAGCAATCCTAGGAACAATCAGGTCCAACTTAATATATGATAGCATCCTTATAGCCACAATCTATGACCAATCTCCATGGTATCTAAAGATTCTACACATTTTTTCAAGGACATCTACATGGATAGCATTTATTCCCCAATAAAATAGAAGATCGCAAATTATCCCAAAAGAAAAAATACCTGCATATGCCTTTCCTGGAACAATTGATCTGTAAATAAGCAATCATCATTGTTTGTCCTTGTTAAATAGTTTCTCTCTCTCCCTGACCAACCAAAACAGAGTTTCTTTGCAAATAATATAATGTAAAATAATAGGCTAAGGGCATTTTGAGAGATGTCAGATCATGGCTTAGTATATGGATTATATCTGTAATATAATATATTAAGTTGCTTGAGTTTGCACAAGGTTGAGAAGAAAATGAGCATTTTATTTTCATCCCCTTTAATAAAGTACATGTGCCATGTCATGCATAAACAAAAAGAAAGATTTATAAAAAGTATGAGGGTTCCTGTGTAGATACTTTAGTTAACCATCATATTCCTTTTTACCAAGACATCAAATAGTGGAGGAAAACATTACCTGCTTCATGCACATGTATTCAAACATTAATGGATATATTCATCAAATTAAATAGTAAAGAAGGTATTTATTACAGCATCAACAGAAGCTTCAGCGGGACCCTTGAAATAGCCAAGAGAACTATCAATAAGTCTTCTATAACCTTGCTCAGGGGCGATTAGATGGGGCTGATATCCATCAGCTTCTGAAACAACTCTTCGGACATTTTGCAAAGAAAGATGTCGATCAAATGGGAGCTTTTTAAGAGCAGCAGGGAGTTGGTTATCAAAAACTCCAAATATGCGATCTCCACCAGGTCGCCTGGAACAAAAAATCAATCTCCTAAAGAACTAAAAGCTTATATTTAGAAAGTATGATTGTAAGTTTTTATTACACATCACTTTAAATATGACAGAGATTTTGTATTTAGAACAATATTTCATTGGAAGGTAAAGTCATTCTAAAAAAATATGTCAGGATGTGGAACATAGAAACGTGTTCACCAAAAATGTGCATCCTAGCCATAAAATCATTGAATGACCCTAGGAACTAGTTAAAAACAATGTGTCCATCTTCCTCAGAGGACCCAAAATGATTTACTGTCTTATAGATCTAAGTTGCATGATCCTTTTATGGTAATGTGTCAATGGGTGAATGGATTGGACCATGACTTTTGTGTTGTTCAATTAAGCCATTGGTGCAAATCTTTGTCTTCAAAAGATAATATTTACCATTTGTTATTGTGTGGAACTATCATGAGAGGCTCAAAAGAAAGATCCCATCTAACATGCAAGTATATCAGTCCAAGGTATTAAGCATGTGGAACAGGCTGAAATGTGGAATAAGTACTAGAAAGAAGATCATTACCTGATAAATTTCATGGAGCAACAAGACTAAGCTTATTTTGAGCACTATTGTGGAAATTGCTGATTGAAATGCAATATACAAGCTAAAATGATTTCAAAATGACTTATACACAAATTTCTGTACAGAGGAAAAGGGTGGAAGACTGGAGGCATGTGGTATAGATTTTCGAGTGATCAATGACTTTGTGTTCCTTCCACTGCAGTAGAAAAAGGAAAGGAAAAAGGAATGGATTTGTCAAAGGTAAAAGAATAAAAAAAAAAAAAGGGCATTGCATGCAAGCAAGACCAATTGATGAGTTGAAGGACGCATCAAGAGAATATTGTGTGTATTTCGTAGATTCATGCATCTTCCTCAGGCTCCTCCAACATGCATCAGACAATAAATAATTGATGTCATACTGGGAACGTGGAACAACATAGCATCAATGTCCAAAGCTTTACAAGGTGAGGAAAGTGAGAATTGACACACGACTTTGTCACTTCCAACAAGTGTTCCTCAAAGTACAAATACAACTATATACCACCATCTAGTATGAATGTTCCAAAATGATGTACATATACTCATTCCCATTTTTGTATATCATAGATCAATCCACCGTGGAAATTTAATTTCAGATGTCGTTGCATGATCAACACAGTATTGACTGTGAATGAACCATTTAATCTTTCATGTGTCTCTTGTAACAGTTATGTGGTTTGGTATAATAATGAAGACCCAAAAATCTCAACAAACACTTGGATTATGGTACATTTTTGTGAAAGTAAGAAGCACTGTGTTATAAAAGAAACAAGCACTTCGCAGCACCAGTATATAATATACTAGGATAAAATAAAGCATTTTAGGAGGCATAAGTTTTCTCAATGGAATCAATTACACAAGAAAGATATAATACCAACAATAAAATATGCTCTAATTTAGCATTTATAGCAATTGTAGTTGCGTAGAAATAAGAAGAGAAGATTAGTGAAAGATTGGATATATTTCATTTATGAACATTAGATCTTTTTATATAAAAATTACATGAAAACAACAAATACTCAACCAATGTAGAACTAAACCCACTTACAACACAACTTAATACATACTTAACTCTAACACTCCCCCTCAAGTTGGAGTATCCAACTTACAATAAACTTATACATAAACAAAATTAACAAAGGAGATACATAACAAAACAAAATCTAGAAATAGTAGTAGCAACACTATGTAAGCAAATATACTAAGAGGTTTATACACATGCTTCTAAAAATACAATTTTTTATCAATCATCCAATAAAAGAGATTTAATATGAATTGTAAATATGAGGTGTTCTACAAATCCCAAAAAAAGAGTATAAATTTTTAATATGAGATATCTATGACCCTCAAAAGAGAGTATAGATCTTTGATATGAGGTATCTATAAATCCTAAAAGTAATGGATAATTGATAATAGAATATTAAACGTTTCCCTACTTTTTTTTCTCCTTTCCATATTTTTTTTGATTTTCGATATTTTTTTTGATTTTCGATATTTTTTTAAACTTCCACCATTTTTTTACTACCATTCTCCCCTTCTCTCTCCCTTTTTTTCTTTTGTTTCTCCTCTTCGTCCTCCCGCTTTTGTCCTGTCAGCAACCCTAATGATTTCAGGTGATGGCAATGATGGGAGGGATGAGAGCTAGTGGTGAGTCAGTGTGTTATATGACAAGACAATGTCATTGGAGAAAAAAGATCAGAGAGATCGCCAAAAAAGAGAGTAGTGAAGGGAGTGACAAGAGCAATAGGTGTGGAAGAGAGTCATTTATGTGCAACAAGATGGAGTTGCTGGACGAAAGAGATTGCCCAACAAAGAGGATCACCTGTACGAGTCGATAGAGAGAGTTCAACCACAAGAGTTGCAACGATGAAGAGTTCTTCGTCGTTGAAAAGAAAGAAATCATTGATTGGTAGTGCAGCGTCGCTTGTGAACAACGAACCTTCTCTCCTGACCTAGTCCATTTCCATAAAGGACATTTTCTCAAGCAGAAAGGGGGCAGCGATGAGGAGGAGGTGATGGAGAGGAAGGAGACTGTCGTCGGAATGAAGCAACAGTTGTAGAAATAGGGGGAGACGAAAATGAAGGAGGCTGCAATGGAAGGCATAGGGTTAGGAGGAGACGGAGAAGTTAGTTGGGAGGAGGTGACAACTCCTCCTCCCCTGGGATTTTTCATAGACTTACAAAACTAAGCTCTAATGTCATATAAAAAAATAAGAGAAAAGATTGGTGGAAATTGAATATACTTCATTCAAGAACATAAAACCTCCTTATATAGAGGTTTCATGAAGACAACAATTAATACTCAACTAATGTAAGATTAAATCTACTTATAACACAACCTAATACACACTTAACTCTAACAGTAGTGAAGAAATAATCATTAAGAAAAAGCAAGGAAACTAGGCCTATGTCTTTTTGTATAATGACATTTCTCATCCACCATCTAGTGTATACATTATATGTACATCTTACTCCAAAGTTTTTGAAATTATTACTCCATGATATCCTCTTAATGAACCTTAATACATGCCAAGGGAATTCTTACAGTTGTGTCATTCAATTCACATTGCCAGATTTTTTCTCTAAAGCCACAATACACGATATAGCTGGCTCCCCTTGTCCCCCACCCCACTAAACCAACACAAAAAAAAACAATCAGTTGAGCCCTTTTCATAAGATGCTATTCATCCTCATACCTGACCTGAAATTTGTTGAGCTTTTTCATGCCCGTTCTAATAGTAGACTCTTACATTCACCAAATGCTTCAGTATATAACTAGTGGTGCACTCAAGAAAACATCCTTGCAGGTAAAAAGTGGATAAAAACACCTTGAGTGCCAGAATATGTAGAATCTTGGAATTAATATATACAAAAAGAACTTGTTTGTGATCCTATGGAAGAGAACATTTTGAGCATTGAAATAAAATTTCTGTATACACTCTCAAAAAACTAAAATATATTTGTTCAAGCAATAAGCCCTAATGGCCACCCTTTTCTTCATTATCGGTATTTATCTACTAAGACCTTAGCACAATAGTAAGGTTATTACATTTTAACCTGGAAATCAGACTTGAATCCTCGAAAACAAGAAGCCCATTTGTGAAGGTAACACTCCATAAAATTGGACCCTTTCCAAGCTTCTCATTGTTGAGAGTCTAGTTGGGAATCTATTGGCAATTAAGAATCTATTACAACACATATAAGCTGGGACCATTCACTAGCATATCATAGCATTCCATGACTTAAAAATGGAAACATACAGAAGAGAAGATGCTCCTTATAGTAATCAAAGCTAAATGTATAATGTCTCTGTTCCAAAAAAAATACAGGCTCGCTGCATGACAAAATTCAAAGCACATTGATGGTACTTTGCATATATAAACTTAGATGCATGAAAAATTGAAGGTTATGTTCTTTGGAATCCTTTTGAGGTATAAAAGTTTCTTCCCATGTTAAAAATGTGCTTTTTTCCACTAGCTCTAAGATATCCTACAGCTGAAAGCATCAGTTATGTGATTTCAGGGGAAAATACATACCCTCCATCTAAATGCTCCTTGAAAACACGATCAAATGCACGACACATGTCTAAAATGGTGTAAAGTTGAGCCTGTTGATAGAGGTCAAGAGAAAATTAAATGAATTCTCTTCAGAAAATGAAACAGTCATAGAAAGCTTAAAATTAAATGGGAAATATACTTTTGTCATCAAGTAAAATTAAAATTTACCCCAACATCACCCCCAATAGGCCTTCCAAGAAGATCTAGTTCTGCTTCAAGTTCATCTATAGTTTTGTTTATCAAAGCAACAATGCTTGGAATCCGTGCCCTAATAACAGACTCTAAATGCTGAAAAGAGCAGATTAGACAAGCTAGACAAGAGATACATTGACGTAGTTGGCATGCAGCCAAAAAATGTAGAAATAAAATGAGAATGATAAGAGCATCATATGATACCTGTGATAGAAGCTTGGCAAGATATTCTGATCCCATCTTACTTGCTAGATGTCCATATTCTGGGCTAGATGAAAAATATTCCCGTTCTTTTCGCCGCGCAGCAATCATGTCAACATTCTTATTTATATCGGCCTGTGAACGGTTAACAATTCCTACCCAAGGATGCTGTAGACGATATGACCTGCCTTCTAGGACCTAGAAATTGAAAACAGTAACTAATTGCAAGCCCAAGAAAAAGAAAAGTGTCTGAGAATTTGAGTAATAAAAGCTGTTATTGGGGGTTGGGGGGAGGAACTGGTGAGATGAAAAGAGTTGTAACATACATCCAAAGCATTAGTTCCCTGGTCCATTAGATCAAGCTTGGTTAGCACTCCAAATGTTCTTTCACCTTTAACAAAAATAAATAAATCATTTTCAAGCTAAAATATTGTAAACCACTTCATGAGAAAAAATACTTACGTTTATTACTCTGCCTCTTGTTAAAAGGCACTCCAAAAAATTAAAACATAGATGTACCTGAACTATCAACTTCCCTTGCAAGCTTTATGGAATCTGAAGTGGCAATATCTTGATTAGCAGGTGAAATAGCCAGAATAATGCAATTAGGCTACAAATAAGAAAAGAACATAATCAGAATAACTATGGTGATACTTACTTTCAGAAAGTAGCAATGTAGCTATAGAAACAACTATTTGCAATGAATCAAGAAATTAACAATTAAGTATAGGAAAACATATCCACAAATAAGAGCATTGAAAGGAAAAATGTCCAATTTCCCAATTAAAAGGATCACTAGATAAGAATTGGCTGATAAATTGGCTACTAGTGGTGTAATTTGTTATCAGAACTGCAACTAAACAAATATGAGATTCTGATATTTTAAACCTTAAGAGAAGCAATGTGACAGTCAGTGTAGCATAATGTGACCACATAAAATAGAAAGATCTTATCAGTACAGTATGGAAGAAAATTGAAGCGAAAGATTCTATTCTGTGAAAGAGTGTATTATCTGCATAACTTCAAGAGTAAATTATTGAAACTCCATAAAACTAACCTTTTCAACATAGGACCGAACCATGTTATCAATATCTTGAACAATGCTTTCAGGCTGGCCCTCTGCAATTGACGATAACGCCATTATGATAGGAATAATTTTCACAAGATTATGATTGGTAAATTTTTGGAAGTATTACCTACGGCAACTTTAGTCGTCCCAGGAAGATCAATGAGTGTTAAATTCACAACTGCAAATGAAGCCATGGAATGGATGAAAAAAATTAATATGAAGATTATTCCTTTACAAAATTTTCATGAAAACACAAAATAAAAGTAATACAAAATATCCCAAGCACAAAAGGAATTGTTTTTGGTAACTGTTCATTCATCTCATTAAAATTGTAGCATCCACACATGTGATCCATTAATGATCAAAATGATTCATCAAATTATCAAAATTAACGTCCAGTAATGACAGAAATATAGACATAACAAGTATCCTGCATCATTTTGATGTTCAAGTTAAATCCTATTTTGAGAATTGGTCATGCTGTTCTTTTGAGGATTCCAATTGGCAGGCAGTATTGCACCATGCCACATACCTGACATGTGAACCAACATGAGGCATTTAATCACCAACATGGGGAATTTATGCAAATGAATGAATTTGAAAACACCATAAATGGAATTTTCAATTTTTCATATCACATTTTGATAATCTACTAATACAATGGTATCAAGTAACAACAATATCACAAGCACACAACAAATGAGGAATTGGAAGTGTGGATTATTTTGCCTAATACTAGGCAATAAATTTTGAATGTTCAAGAGATCGCATCAAATATATTTTCATAGAGGGATTTTTTGACATTATTTACAAAGACTATATGTTATAATGTAATGTACTTAGAAGCATCAATTTGAATGCTAGGTGATTAAGGAAAAGCATCCTAAAAGTGAAAGAATTTATCATGAACTTCAAGAGAAAGTGATACTTGAGAATGTTAATGTGCAACGTATGCACCACCGTAATACATTTGAGCAGAAGAAAGCGTCCTGATTTCAGTGTAATACATATATAGAAAGGAATAATCTCTTGTACATGGGTATCATAAAGCACCTGGTATTTGACCTAGTTGGGAAAACATTTAAATGAAGCAAGTAGCCTGCTACAGCTTGATGGAAAGACCAAAAAAGTAAGAAGCATTTACTTTGGCACCAAATAATTTGATGGTTTGAACATTTAAAAGAATGGCAATATTAAATTAATGAAAATAGGATATCTAAGAAACACAAATATTAAACATAGCATGCATACCATTTGGAGAATAAATGCTCAGATGAATTGGCACATTTGATATTTGCTTTGATTTTCCAGTTATACGATCAGTTTCATCAGAGATTTCCTTACGAATGAAAGCTACATGAACAATAGAACAAAATTTGACTAAAAAGCTTATAACGAGCAATCCACACAAAGAACCGTAGAGAGACACGGTATCAACATGACGCTTATGTTGTTAAAATATGGGCAATCATGTGAATTGACATTTGGAAAATAAAGGTAAATTAACAGTAGACTTACGTGATCCATTACGACACTGCTCACTGAATCAACACTTAATCCAGAGATGGTGGACCACATCGATTCATAAGTAGTATATTCTGAATATGTGATGCATGATTAAATTTTTTAACACTCCACTAGCTGAAAATGCAGATGAATAAACATTGTAGCTCCTGTGTAACGTATGGTAGGGCATGACATCCTGAGTCCGGACGATTTGATAACATTATAGGAAAAAATAACATCTTTCAAGCACAAATGCCACTTAGAGCAGTAAATTTGAATAAATGAAGGCATACCGAATCTACCACTGTTTCTAGGCACATGAGACAACTCTTTTCACGCATCAAAACACCATGATCTGAAAGCATCTCCATCGAGAAAAATCCACTCACCAAAATCAGTGAACATCTTCCTCGGGCAATGTAGGAATTCCCCATATTCCGGCTGGCCGTCGTCCGTCTTGTGCAGCTGAAGAACCAGCGGCCGCCTCGTCACAATGCCTTTCCTCTCACACATTCCATCAACCAAGTAAACAACCATTGATCACATTTCTTGAGCAATCAAGACTGTACAGGAAAAAGAGAAAACGCAGAGGAACAAGTCCTATTTACCGGATCCCCGGGGCAGAAAGTCCCTCCCGACAATGCTCTCCAGAACCGACGATTTCCCTGAACTCTACCATTGAACAAGCCATATCATTCGGTAAACAAGCAAACAAAATGGGAAAAAAACTTTAGATCCAACAGGGAAGAATGCGTCATTCATACCTGGCCGCCGACGACAGCGACGGAAGGAAGGGCCTCCCAGAGCGTGGGGAGGGACGATCCGCCCTCCCCTCCGTGGTCTCCTAGGACAGTGCAGGCGCGCTGTATCCGATTCACCAAACCGATCAAGCTCTCCATCGTCGCCATTTTCCTCTTGGGCGGAGAAGAGGAGACGAGGGAAGGTGTGAGCCGGAGATCGGGATCTGAAATGGAGGGAGAGGAGAGGAACAAGTTTATATGCCAGTTACTGAAGTTGGCGGGAAGAAACCAGAAACGTGGAGGAGATCGCGCGTTGGAAAGTTGCACGGGGGAGGGTGGACGTGAGATGGGCTTTGCACGTGAGAGTAACTCCATAAAACTTATTTCGACACTTTTGAAATGAAATAAATCGATTTTTCGTCTATTTCTTTGGTAAATGTATTTTACCCCTGTGTATATTTCTCGAGGTCTTCGTTTTCCATTATTTTTGCTTCTCTCCTTTATATGTTCTGTCAATCTACATTAATGATCATACATTATCATATATGTAAATCTTTACGTATATCTTTACTTTGTACATATATCAATCATCTTGTACATCCTTACATCGTATATATATTAATCACTTTTACCTTTTTTTGCCTATTTGCCACTATCGCATTGAAATCTATTTAATTTTCATAAAAAGTTATAGAAAAGAAAAGGTTACGAGGAAGAAGACGTTGATACTAAGGAAGGAAAAAATAAAAATAAAAAGGAGGAAAGAAGAAAGTTTAAAAAAAAAAAGTAAAGAAAAAAGGAAGAGGGGAAAAAAATAAAAATTATATTTAAAAATTACAAAAAAATTATTCTTTATTTTTTTTAAAATATGTTATATATGTTTAGTTATTTTAATTAAATTATAAAATAATATTATTTAAAATATATAAATATTGATATGATGATAAATATAATAACATAATAATGAAAAGAGTAAATTAAAAAATGTAAATGTAATAACGAAAATGAAAATACTTTTAGAAATTGAAAGTAGGTGAAGTGAACGTATCTTAAGAGGTGTTTGTGTATATTAAAAATTTTAAAAATAAAAATAAAAATGTAATTAAAAAGTTTAAATAGAAATGAAAATAAAAATGGAAACGAAAACTTTAAACAGTATTCGATTGTTGTCATGGTAACGTGCGTTAATAAAATCTCAAGTAAGTAGACGAAAAAATTTCCTGATGCATATAAATCTTTGAGCACTTTTAAACATTGAAATGTACAGTAACATTTTAAAAAAAATTTACATACAATGTTTGTGTCTCGGGAGAAAGGTTTTGACAGACGAAAAGTCTGCAAGTCTTGGAATGATTGATATACAGAGAACGTTGATGTCCACCCGATCGATGTAGAGGAAGGGTAAGGTGACCATCGGTGTTGAAACAAGGAGGTGGGAATAAGGGTTTTGACGCAAATAAGTCGAGAAAAGGAAAAAAATGTTAGACTAAAAATTGGTTGATAAGCGGATATGCGAAAAGGTGAAAGTTTTTTACAATAAACATCATTTGATGGCTACAGTAAAATGTCAGTATTGTTTATAGTGGTAGCTTCTGATGATATGTATATATATTACGTTTTTTTTGATCATTTGGTATATTTTACAATACACAACGAGTCAATAAAAAATTCCCTAAACCACTGCCCCAAACGTATCCTTAATTCATTTCTATTTATTTGCGGGATCTATGATAAAGAAATCTGAAATTTGAACTTAAGACGTTTTTTAAGAGAAAATTAAGACGTTTTCAATAATCGAAAAAATACAATCCACCTCCATTATTATTATTTTTCCAAAAAATATCAAGGAAAATATGATCCTCCTCCGTTATTGGCGTTGCCACGAGTTTAAGAAGATGGCAATGCATTATGCGGCGAATATGATCTGATTATTAACTGCCTAGTTATACAGGTAACATTTGTTGATCATGCATTGGATGAATTAGGAGACTTCTAGCGTCTAGACAGCTTGGGAAGCTCGTCTGCCTTTCAAAAGGACAGTTGATCCATGATTCACTACGGTAAGTTGATAACCATCGTACGAAACGAATGAGATTATAACCTGGAGAATTCACTCATAAACCACTGTCGATTACGAATTGGAAGGTTTAAGTAAAATGAACCACGAATGCAGCAGTACATGCCACAAGAGATCGCCTTCTACATGACACTAGCTTGCATTGAAGTGGTCATGATCGAACTGCGTTCTTTTAGCAGTACGCTGCGTAAAATACAATTAAAAAAAAGTTAGAAAATGAACTCTCAATTAGGACAATCAGAATCGCCTAAGATGTCGAGCAGCTTTCTTTTAATAAGTTATTGTAGTATTTTTTTAAAAAATCTGACTAAATCTAAGACCCACTAATCTAGCGAGCATAATACGATAAGAACGCATTTGATATTACCAAAAAACAAAATCACAACCCTGTTGCAAAATACATTCTTAAGAACGCATTTGATATTACCAAAAAAAAATCACAACCTTGAACCTTGTTGCAAAATACATTTAACAGAACGGAGAAAATTAAACGTAAAAAAATGCAGCCTATACACCCAACACTAGTCTTGCAAACCGCCTATGTTAGCAACATCGCCCTTGCCCCTACGTTGTCACAACACAAAGTCAGGTGCAGACCAACCTTTTCCTCCAGCGTTTCTTCCAAAATGCAGTGGCGGAAGGATATAGGTGTAGTCGACCGATGTCATAATCTTGAAAGATCAATATGGGAGAGAAGTGAAACAACCAATGCCTCTAAAGGATTTAATTGTTGTTTCAGATTTAATCTTGTCAATGGAGATTGCGCACCACTCCCATTCGTGAAACACTTCTTCAAACAAACAAACAAACAAACAAAAAAAGGTTAGTTGCATTACATGTCAAAGGGTATAATAAACAGCAGATAAAACATCCTAGAAAATATAATGAAACGTAAGTATGCCAAATGCATCCAAACAAAGCAAGGAAACACATCAAAAGGCTGCATTCAATTTACTCAGCAGAAGTATCCAATGTCAAGAATAAATGACAGTGCATAAGAGGCAAAATCCACTACTTGTGTTACACTACCACTCCATTATTAAGTAGCATTGACCCTACCAATACGGAATTTTCATGATAAACCACTTGCTGAGTTACACTTCAATTTATTCTTTAAGTAGCATTGACCCTATCAAGACAGAATTTTCATGAGAAGGCAGAAGAAAACCCGAAAGTCCAAGGAGATGAATCTACAAGCAGTACAACTAATAGTGGTAGATTCATCCAATGTATTTTAAAATTAGATTATTTCCAGCTCAACTCTGGGTGCAACTATATGAATTAACTTAAGTATCAAATCAGTGGACTAATGTAGGCCAATTCCCTAATTTACCAGGCTAAAATGAATAAGATAGACGATGACTCCATAAAATGCTGCTAGTGTGCAACTAAAGAAAAAAAAGGAGGGGATATGGGAACACAAACACAAGATAGAAGGCTTACATGTATGGCCACTCAAAGTATCAAAAAAAGGTCATTGTTGCAAATTGCGTATATCTAAATAGTGATTAATGAAATCCATAGTATAAAACTTTAAAAGATTACACTTAAATGAAAGAACATCAGAAGATAACAGGCATAAAAAATTTGGACAAAGGGAACATATTCCCCTGCTGCTTTCCCCGGAGTTTTCAGGTGCAGTAACATGTCAAAAAGGACAAACCAAATGACAGAAGATCAAATAAATGTCCTTAGCATCATAAAGCAGAAAACCATATGATATACCTTCCTTGAAGTAGCTGAGGACTAATTACAGGACCCTTGCTGTTGCTATGTCGCTTACTCTTGCTTTCTTGCTCCTTCTCCACTCGCAAAGCAGCAACTTCCTTTTCCACGGCTGCTACTTCTCTTCTCATTTTTTTGGCCTCAACTTCCATGGCTTTTGTTAATGTATCGACCTTCTTAGCTAGGATCTGTTACACAACAAAAGATATCATAAAAATACGAATAAAGGACAACAGCCATCATCCAAAGTTACAGATCTGCTCCTAAAAAGTTAATCACCTCAATCACATCATCCTTATCCTTTAGACTTTGATCTTTCTCATGGCATGTCTTCCTCAAGTTAACAACTTCCTTCTGCAGCATGTCATACAGCAGTCCAGAGACAGTATCTTCTGAATCAGTGTTAGGGACATCAACAGATTTCTCCTCCGAATTATCCTCTCCATTGCCTTTTGCCCCAGATTCCCTAGTGGCACCAGATGAGCTGTTAAGTGAATAGATAGATCCATTTGATAGAATTTTGCTCCTGTCAAGTGACCTTGTTCCACCATCAAATGACTTTGACGTTCCTTTTGCATGCCTCAAAATCACACTGCTGCCAGTAGCAAAAGATGATTTGAACTGTGTAGACAGTGTTTTCTTTGAAATTGGCCCATTTGCAGACTTTGAGAAACTTTCTACTCCACCTAATGACTGGCGACGTGAAGAAGCATTTATAGCAGTTCGTCCCTCAATATTAGGACGACTATTTCCATTGGATGACATTCTCAACCCCTCCTCAACCACCTTGAGTCGAAGTTGAAACTTTTCCTGAAAACAAAAAACATTGTTCATTTAGAAAACAAATAAACACAAAAATAGTTAGCAAAAACAATTAAGAAACATCTTACTTTCAATTGAGCTTCAGCTCTAGCAGCTCGTTCAGCAATGGTGAGCTTATCACGAAGCTGCTGCATCTCACCCTGCAAAAAAACATTTTGAGTTCAGTACAATCACCTTTTATGAAACTTCACCTTATTTTGTTAAAGAAAAAATGTAGTGTGAAAGTTGCAACCGGAATTAGGTTAAGTACAATCATAAAAAGAATGCCGACCTGCATAAATCTGCGTTCTTCAAGCCACTGTCTGACGGGCATCACCTTGTCATTTGCATCTTTCCATTCATTAGCTACCACCACTGCAACTCTATTTGCTGTGACCTTTGCACGTGCAAGTTCCCTATCAAGAGTTTTTCTTTCCTCCTGTAATAATATTATAAAATACAAAGAAACATGACTAAGGAAAGGACCATTTGTAAACAACTATATGATTCCCTTGAAAACATTAGATAGTGGAAGCCCATTCATCCAAGGCACAATCATCTACATACCATTTGAATGTTTTTGAACATATTGGCACAAACCATTAAGATTTTTGGAAAAAAAGAGTCTGAAATCTTTTTTTTACAATTATAAATCCATTTTGGTGAAAATGGGTAAAAAGGCCATAAATAGGTTATTCATCCACCAAATCTCAGATCCAGTAAGAAAAAATAACGTTTAGATATTTAAGGCACGTTATTTAGATTGTATATTGTCATCATTTTAAATTATTTAAGTACTTTTTTTAAGTTAATACTTTAGTTATGTTTTTCAAATCAATGTCTTATGATAGAGTGAAAATTATACATAAACAACATACGATTCTTTAAATGACATCACATGCAAATGGACTTCAATTGAATTTAATCAACTAATTTGATGATGCATAGCTAGTTATATAAATGTAACTATATTGTACTTATTAAACATTAACTCCTTTAAATAACATTTAAACCCATTTCTTTGAAAAAAGGTTTTAATTTTTACTATTTATAATATCCATTTTCTTTTTTTAGAACATTGGAAAAAAATATTGTAGAGTACATTCATCTCCTGGACTTTCCGCTGGTAGTCCCTCACAGCATTTGCCGCAGCTCCACCAGCAAGTACAGCTTCTTCCAACTCCTGCACAGTTTGGCTTAGCTTTTCCACCTCTACAACCTTCTGTCTGTGTATCTTGTCTAGGATTTTGTTCTCCTCCTGAAGAAAGGAAATGTAACAAAACAAATAATTTAGTGAAAGAAAAAAGTCTACTCAAAAGTAATATACTGGTGGAGAGAATGTAGGTGTCTCAATGGCAATGCCTGGCATATCTCAATCTGCCTCATCAGCTCCTGGTTTTTGTTCTGTAGATCATCCACCATAGAGGCCTTTGCTAAAGCAATTTGTATAGTCCGCTCTGCTTCCAATAATGCTGCTTCCTTTGATTTGGTAAGGCGATCCAATGCTTTGTTATCATCTTGAAGCTTTACAATCTACAGAGATCATAGATGTTTTAGTTAAGGAAGTTGCTAAATTTTTACATCCCTTTAGGGTATAAGGTCCATTTGGCAATGATTATTTTAATCAATATATGAAAATAAGCTAACATTTTCAAACAAGCTGAAAAACTCAACTTCTTCTGATTTAGCATGTTTACTTCAAATTACAGATTTTTTTAACTAATGAATAGAAATAAGCTGACATATAAAAGATATTTTTAATAACAAATATTAAAAAATACTACTATATTTACATACACCACAAAAAATAATCACTATCAAATGCCTCCTAAATGTCACAAGATTCAATTATCATTCTCCAATTTTCCTTGCCCAAAGTAAAAATTTAATGATGGTATTCAGTTTTTGTAAAACAAAGCTTCCAATTTCTAACCTAAAAGAATAATCAGCATATTTCCCCTTTCTTAAGGATAATTTATCAAAGGAATGGCTATGAAATCTACCATAACTTAAACTAGATGGGTTAAAGTTTGTTGAGCTCTCAACTTTTCATAAGAGCGTTACTGGTGAATGTGTGATCCTAGTTGTTTAAGTTGGTGATATCTTGTTGAAAAGTAACAGCTCTGTAGATATTTGTGAAACTAGATGGGTTAAAATTTGTTGAGCTCTCAGCTTTTCATAAGAGCATTACTGGTGAATGTGAGATCTTAGTTGTTTAAGTTGGTAATATCTTGTTGACAAGTAACAGTTCTGTAGATATTTGTGAAACTCAGTACCTTATAACAGACTTGTCACTATGAATATGGAAAAACTACAATATTTGTTATCAAGCTTGCAGATACCAAAAAGAGGATGAAACTCTCTCAAAGAAAATATGCAATGGGCCGTCCTCAAGAGACCGACTATTGGAATGCAATCTTAAGAACACTCCCATAAAGTAGAGCCTTTCATTCTAGGATGATTCTACAGAGGTTTTTGATGATCTCAATCAATAAAGTGCTTGATTGGGAAGTTTATCTACTTGATAGTTACTCACCCTAATACTTCATTTATAGTCAGTCCTCTCATTCAGTTTATGCATGAGCCTAAAATGTTTCATTGACATTGAGCTCTGCATGAAACTTACATCAAAGAGGCTCCTAGAAGAGGACTTGTCCACAAAAAGAATAGTCACTTGTAGACTACTCGAAAGATAAATATGCATGACATAAAGGAATCAAGGACTCCACTTTAGACTTCACATATTTTGGGGGCACGTTAGTCACTAAGTAGAATAAGAAGTAAAATGCTACATCCAAATCCAATATAGAAGTTAAGCATTATTCCATGACCTAGACAACATGTGAGATGATTTGGATCAAATTTCTTCTTGTAAATCTTGGTTTTTCGGTAGAGATTCCTACGACTGTGCATTGTGATAATCAATCTACCACATTCTTCACAAATAACACTACATTTTATGAGTATATGAAGCATATCAATGTCAATTATCACTATTTAAGGGATATAATGGTGAAAGGTGTTATTTCCAAGGATGTTAAGGTGCCCGTCTAGGCGCCACCTAGGCACTTGAGAAGTTTCTCAAGACCACTTGAGACCTAGGTGGCAATGAGTTTGGGACTAGGTGGATCCAATAAAAGTCATCTACAGGACATCCTATGTAAAGAATTTTTAAATCCCAAAACAACAAAAAAAAACACAAGAAAACCCTTCCACCACCCATGTCTGAGAACCATAGCATCCAGTTTATGAATATATATATTTTGGAAATATATTCTGTATATATACATATATATTCTGCACACAAAATTATATATATATATATAATGTAATATAGTATATGTGTGTGTTTGTATGTATATGACCTAGGAAAAAAAGTAAAAATAAGTAGAGATGCCTAAGAGCCACCTAGGTGAGCTCCTAGGCACCCAAGCATCCTAAACAACCTTGGCTGTTGCCTAGTCACCTTACTGCCTTAACAACCTTAGTTATTTCTACAGCCTACACTAAGTCTTCAAAGCAGATGGTAAATGCCTCTACCAAAAGCTTAATTGTTGGGATATTTGAAAACCTATGTTACCAATTATGTGTGATTGATACATATGAACAAACTTGCCAAGTTAGCTGTTATCTTGGTAGTGAAATATTAAATGTTCACACCAAAGGTTATGGATTCAATCCTTGGAAAATGAAGAAGAAAGAAGAGATACTTGTGAACTAACTTTACATGGAATGTTAAGATATTAGAGCGTTATTAGTTATTAGTGCTAATCATATTATTGGATATCCATTTATCTTGTGGTATCTAGTTAACTCTATGTAAACCCCCCCATTAGAGAATAAGAATCATTTTTCTCTCTTCTTCACAAATTCCACTATAGGGGGTCAACTACATGAATCATTTCCTTTCATCATTGTTCATATTCATTTATTCCATTATGTAATATTAATTCTTTTTTCACTATTTCTAAGCAAATAATTTTTGAACTTCCTCAAGCCCTTTATGGCTTACCAATATATTACAAAATATGGAAAAATGGTAACAATATTAACAAAATATGGACATTTAATTTAGCAGTCTTTTTTGAGAAAATATTCAAGCACATGAAAGAAAAACCTATTAGATAACAAAAATCCAAGTTTAACACTTAAACAAGAAAATCAGATTCAACATTCAATACGGAAAATTTTATGTGGGCAACAATAACTTCGTAGCAATTACACTGACAAAAAGGTGAACACTACCTCCTGTCGAGAAAGTTTAAGTTCAGCCTCCAATGGGGCAAGAATAGCTTCAATTGGTGGCATGTCATCGTCCTTTTGTGCTGCATGAACCCTTCTTAGTGTGCCTTCTGCAGCAGATTGGGCAGCCATAGAAGCTTTTTTGTCTTCATTAATCTTTTTGATTTCAAGATTCTATGGAAAAAATAATATTGCATCATAACTAAATAATTTTAAAAAATGCAAGGAGGCGAAATATGGGAGAAACTATGGATTTTTGTCCTTACCTTGTTTTCTAGAATAGTTTCTGTCTGCTTAAGTTTTTCCTCGACCTTAGCCAAATGATTAGAAAGCTGCAATTATCAACAAAGATGATGTGAGGTCTCCGTTATCTGTGTGTTGTATATATCTTTCTCTTTATTCTTCTTTTTTAGCAAAAAACAAATAATTTTTGAAGCTCGTCTTTTTGGCACGCATCTATAAAAGCTTGTGTCATAATAAGTAAGCGTGATATGTAAATCGATTCAAATATTTTTAACTTGAATGGTGGTAGAAGCAAAAAAGAATTGAATACCATCCAGAAAAATTGAAAGGAAAATGATTAAATGAGATCAACAACAAAATGATAACAGGAAAAGGTGAACTAAACGTTAATTTCCCCGTCAGTCGATTTGCAGAATAGCACTGAATAAACATGGTAAAATGTATCGTACTGAAGAGAATCCAAGTAGCAGAATTTATCTGTCGTAATCATATGCGAGCATAAATGGACAGACGAAAGAACGAAAGACATTCAACTTGAAAATCACCTCTGCAGAAAAAACAGTGAAGATGACAAACTAAATACGTTATGTAAACAGAAACACGCTCCCCAGACTCCTACAGGAACGATGGTAAAGACAAATGTATACACCCAAGAGTTAATGCCAACATAGTAAAAGGTAACAATACATGTAGCAAAATACTTGAGATGAGAATAGGAAAAAACACGTCACCTCTTCCACAGCCTTCTCCCTCGCACGCTCAGACAAACGCAGTGCCTTGATCTCCGCCTGCGCCTCGCCCAATTCACGTTCTTTATCTGCAGAAAAGAACTTTTAGAAGAGTCACGGAAATTCAGAAAAAAATTGAAGAACAAAAAAAACAGAGAGACACTAGATACGGATCCACATTCCAACCTCGAACTTCGTTGTCCAGCCGATTGAGCTCGACCTTGACTGGATCCGACCCGTGCAGCAAATTGATGAACTCTTCGGCTTCCGAGCTCGGCTTTACCAAACCCCTCCTTCTCGTCCCTTTTCCACCTCCTTCCGTCTTGAACGACCCCGGCCCCGCCGACACCGACGCCCTCACATTACTCCCTCCGACTCCCCCCTCCGCCGTGGTTCCCTCGCCGCCGTACGCCTCCTCCATCTCGGATCTGGCCCGTCCCTCTAACGCCGATCTCGTTCAATCTCCCTCTCTCCGTTTGTCGATTTCTGGAAACGTGGAGAAGAATATATATCAAACGCATTCACCGAACCAGCGCAATCTCTCTCGCTCTCTCTCTCGCTCTCTCTCTCGCTCTCTCTCTCTCTCTCTCTCGCTCTCTCTCTCTCTCTCTCTCTCTCTCGCTCTCTCTCTCTCTCTCGCTCCTACGCCATCTCGCGATCAGAACGGAGTGAGGCGGACAGTGGGGGGTGGGGCGGGCGGTGAGTGGACTAGACGAAGTACAACGGCGCCAGAGGGTTTTTCGCTGCTTTCGCTGGTTTATTTCCCAGCATCGCTGTATTAATTATTGCATGCGTGAGAGCAGGGCAAGTTTGAAAAAATTTAAATTTTGGCAAGGACGTTTTCGTCGAGATCCTTCGAGTTTTGAGGAAATGCGTGCGGCCCAGCGGACAAAAGTTCTAATAAATTGCGGAAAGAACGCGTTTCAATTGACTATAATAATTTTATTATGATTATCGTTAACGATGATACCTTCGATGTTGATAACAATACTTCGCGTATTATGATGATTATGGTAATTGTATTACGACTAATTATTAACATTTTTAGCTATCTTTATATTTATATATTTAATACTTAATTTCAAAAATTAAACGTGCATGATTACGATCGATCCAATATGTTGATGTTGAATCTTGTCGAAATTTTTTAAAAAAGATGTCTATTGCATGTAGATTTTTGAGGATAAATTAAAAATAAATTTTGAAATTTATAATATTATCAAATTGTGCGATGATCGTATTAAATTAAGATTGATTAATGTAAAAATGTAAGCATTCGTTTATTGATGAGTTTTTTTATAAACAAATTATTATTTTAATATAATTTTAAAAATTTTAAATTTAAGATAATAAATTCTAATAAAAGATGTTGCAACTACTGAGACATCAATCATTAAGTTATTAATAAGTTTCGAACCAACGGGTTTACATCATTACGATTACCTGAGCTGAGCTGTGGTATAAATGAGCCACTGGTCCCGGTCTCGCTTACCAGAGCCGTGGCATAAATAAATCATAAGCGACGTGAGCCAATTCCTTGAGTGATCGTCACTCGTACTCTCTGCCTTTTACCTGTCGCCCAGAATAAAGTGGCCTTCACGGCCACGCTGCAGCAGCAGCAGCGGCGTGGAGCTAGCGGACACCGAACGAGAGGAAGCGAACGCTGAACTCCAAGCATTCGCTTAAACAAATATTGACAGGGAAAAGCGATTTCTCTGCCTTCGGGAACGGGTTTTTGCTTTTAGCGCACAAACATGCGGTTCACGAAAGGAGAGCCACGGGCACGCCCACATGCTCTTCTTCATCCTTCCTGACTTACGCTTCAAGTCAGGGGCAGATGTCAAAAATAAGTTCCCTTCCCAAGTGTTGTTTGGTGCGACGTACCTTCGACTTATTTCATAATAAGATAGGTTATTTTAACTTTAATAATTATAAAAAATTAGAGTTAAAGATAATGAATAAATGAATTGAAACTATATAATAAATTATAAGATAACAAATTATATATGCTGCAGTTATATATGTTTTAAATAAACGAACACGAAAAAAGTTTTCCATAGAACAAATGCTAGATAAAATGTAAATAAGTTTTGGGAGGACAGAGTCATATATATATATATATATATATATATATATATATATATACATATATGGAGAGAGAGAGAGAGAGATCTTTTGTGTTATTTTACTATCTTTTTATTTGAAAAAATCAATAAATTTGGTGAATCATGAATTAATCTTTAATTCTAAAATATCTTTTTATTTTTTTATAATTACAGCAAAAAAAATTATTATTATTATACTATTTTTAAAAATATATATTTTATACAGTAAAACACTTATAAATCACATTTCCAAATAAAACCTATATATTATAAAACAAACCTTGAGCTTAATTACCTCCATATTAGTTCAATGTTTCAAGCATTACATCTAAAAACCTTTACCGGTGACATATTTTGTTTTTAATTCTTTAAAATAAGATTTAGGGAAGGGGGTTTGTATTCTTTAAAAATCAATAATAAAAAAATTTAAACAAAAAATATTATTATTATTTAAAAAATCTAGAATAATTTTAATTTTTAAAATTAAATATAAATTTTCTTAAATTTTCATATTATGTATGAATAATTTCATAAAGTTTTTTATTTTTATATTTTTAATATTTTAATAATAATAAAAATTATTATTATTTTCATTAATTTCTAGGTTACACGTAATTTGCATGGTACAATCATTTCACCCACGTCCACACAACTTTCTTTTATTCCCCGGCGCCATTTTTTTCTCTTCTCGATATCCTAACGGCTTTGATCACTTACTTCTCCATCACCACGCGTACTGGAACAATTGAAATGAAAAATGAAAAACAAAAAAAAAGTTAGATTTTCAAGTAGTTTACACATCTTTAAAATGTCAGAAATTTTTAAAATTAACAGTTTCTCGAGTATAAGATGATAAAATCTACAAAATTTTCTATTCGGTCAAATCCGCAATAGTCGTCCTGCTGAATGTGCGCAGCATGCCGTTACGTGATTTAGAATAAGTAAATTCAGTATATCAATTTTATAAAATTATGATAAAATACTACTTATGCTTACATTTTTATTTTTCTCTCCAACATATATATACATGTGTGTGTGTGTTTATGTGTGTTATCAGTGATATTACTAAAATTATTTTTCTAAATGTACGTACTTTTAAATTATTATATATATATATACATAAGAGGAAGATTAACGAGAGATTTAACGAGAATATTTATGATTTTTTACTAATAAAAGTAGAAAAAAAAAGTTGTCACTAATATGGTTAAACATATAATATTCCTTAAGTGTAAATCTATGAATACTAATTAGATAATAAAAATTACAATGTATACAAGAAAGAAAACTAATGTCATACTGGTAAATAAGTTAATTGAAAATTTTAGATGATCTAAATTTAATCTAAATCGTTGACTTAAAATACCACTAAAAAATAACTTTAGTGATGTTAATAAAGAATATTTCATATATATATATATATATATATATATATATATATATATATATAATACCATTGACTAATCACATTGGCCTTAAGGACAAACAATTCATTTCCTAATTAGAATTGAATTCAATAAATAATTGTTTGTGTATTTCGTAAAATTGAATAAAATTTAAAATTTTAATGTTTGTCTGTATAACAAAATTGAATTTATTTTTTATTTTAAAAATAATAAAAAATTAATATATTTTAAAATTTAATTATTAACTTTTTTGATAAATAAAAAATTATAAGATGTCTCGTAGAAATTTCACTCAACTCACGATAGAGAAAGTCGAAATTGAATTCCAACCCTCTTTCTAAATAAATTTTATAAAAAAATTAAATTCTATTACAAAATATCTATACAAATATTTAAATTAAATAAAATTAAATTTTCTTCCATTCAATTTCAATCCATTTCATCGACACAAACTCTCGTTAAGTTCAAACTCAGATTGCCAATCACGTCGGACTCGCCCGATCACACCTAGACGCATCTAGGCTCGAGCCACATATACGATCAGCCTAACCGCAAGAGACCCCACTCACCCAGGCTCCATAGACCATGCCGTGCACACCAAGCTTGCCTGCGCACACCCGACCGAGCCACCTCCGTTCGGCGCGCCAGGCTCGCCCACGCGCACCTGCGTGCACCGTCTGCTCGCGCACCCGCACGCGTGTACAACACACCAGGCTCACCCGCGCAGATCGCCACTTCGTCTTCTCCGCGTCCGGCCAACAGAGGAAGTCTGCATGGCCGACGATCCGGCTTCCCTTGTGCAGCCGCCGTCCGCGTCGTTCGCCGCTTCACTTCCCGCACACAC
>JAMKPZ010001099.1:0-53304 GCA_024699675.1 Amphibolis antarctica
AATTTATTTTCTCTCTTGGGGTTTATGGATACCTCATATTAAAAATTTATTTTCTCTCTTGGGGTTTATGGATACCTCATATTAAAAATTTATTTTCTCTCTTGGGGTTTATGGATACCTCATATTAAAAATTAATTTTCTCTCTTGGGGTTTATGGATACCTCATATTAAAAATTTATTTTCTCTCTTGGGGTTTATGGATACCTCATATTAAAAATTTATTTTCTCTCTTGGGGTTTATGGATACCTCATATTAAAAATTTATTTTCTCTCTTGGGGTTTATGGATACCTCATATTAAAAATTTATTTTCTCTCTTGGGGTTTATGGATACCTCATATTAAAAATTTATTTTCTCTCTTGGGGTTTATGGATACCTCATATTAAAAATTTATTTTCTCTCTTGGGGTTTATGGATACCTCATATTAAAAATTTATTTTCTCTCTTGGGGTTTATGGATACCTCATATTAAAAATTTATTTTCTCTCTTGGGGTTTATGGATACCTCATATTAAAAATTCACTCTTTTTTTAGGTTTATGGAATACCTCATTTTAAAAATTTATACTACTTTGGGATTTATGGAACACCTCATACTAACAATCCACATCAAATCTCTTTTATTGGATGATTTATAAAAATTGTATTTGTAGAAGCGTATGTATATTATGTATGAGTTTATTACAAGTTAGATTCTCCAACTTGAAAGAAAGTGTTAGAGTTAAATATTAAGGTTTCTATTGTAAATATGTTTAGTTTCACATTAGTTAATATTATTTTGAATGAGTCTTGTAGTCTCTATATAAAAAAGTTTTATCTTTATTAGTGAATATAATCTAATCTTCCACCAATATCTTCTTCTTTCTACACACACCAATGCATGACACAAGGATTCCCTACAACAACTAGAAGACATGAAGGTATTAAGATTTTTGGTCTAAAGATTCGTTGGAGGTTGCCACAAACATTAAGAAGGGATTTGTGCCTAACGGAAATCTGGAAACGAAAAAAGATTCTCGCAAATTTTAACTTTCTAGTGTTAAATGGCAAACGAAAATCAGGAATTTAACTTTCCTGATTTCCCTCTGACAAGTCCAACATAAAAGTAAAAAGATTTTCCTGATTTCCTACTTTCACTCTCGAGAAACCCGAAAATCACCTACATCCACCCCTTTGTGTCTGCCCCTCTACATTGACCATGTCCGCCCCTTCGCCCCTCTCACGTTTGCCCCTCCATGTCAATTGCATCCACCCCTGCACCACTCTCACATTCGCCCCTCCGCACCTCCACCCTTCTCACATCCTCCCCTCCGCATCTGCCCCTCCCGCGTCTACCCCTCCGCCTCTCTGTCTTCCCCTCTCGCATCCACCTGCATCCACCCTCTCCAGCTGTGTACACCCTCTTCGACTAAACATTGCGCACATCAATGGATGTTTTTACGAATGACTTTGTAATTTGGATGTTATTACATTTAGATGTTGTAATTCAATTTGAAATGATATTAACAGTTTTACAAAAAATTATGTAAGACTTATGTTACATTAACAGATTTACAAAAAAAAAATTTTGTTTGCACTTTTTGTCAAACACTAATGCTCTCTGTTTTTTTATTTTTGTCTACACTTTCTATCAAGCACTAACACCCCCTATTTTTTGATTTCCGTCTGAACTTTCCATTTCTATTTCCAATTTTTCTTTCTGTCTAAACTTTCCATTTCCATTTTCACATTTCCGTGAGGCACTAACAGACCCTAAATGTGCCAAAAGAAAAGAATGGGTTGCTACCCAAGGTGTTCCACAAATCCTAGTCAATAGAGAATTAAGAGATTTAAGGTAGTCAATAGTCATCAACAAGTTTGGAGTTGACAAGAACAATCCTACCTATAAAGAGGAGCCTCCAAGACATGCAAGTGGTAGAAAAGAGAAAGGATTCATTCATCTAAAAAAGAGTACAAGGGTTTTATATGGGATATATTCCTTAGAAGATCCACACACTTGGATATGATGCAATATCACTAACACATTTAATTATATTTTTAGAAATAACATATTTAATTAAAAATGCACAAGAACATTGTCCAAAATTCGTAACTTGCAAATTTACTTTGGAATAAAATTCAACACAGAACATAGCTCATTGTCAACATTTTCCAACTAGAGAGGTTGCTAGTGTCAAAAATAAATGTTAAGGCCACTAGAAAAGAGAGATGGGAGCAAGAGAAGAGTTTTCTATGTTTTTTATTGTTTTAGCATTTAAAAATCCAAACAACATTTTACGTAGAGTGCCCTATAGATGGATCTTTATTGGATCCACCTAGACTCATCTAAGCCTAAGATTAGTACTGCCAAGTATGGTGAAAAATCAGATCCCTAATTAAATCCAATGAAGATTAGGTAAACTCCTACAAGGTGTTACTGCGGCATTGCACAAAAAAATGCCTAAATACCTAGATATTGCTTAGGTGATGCCTACACATCACCTTAAAAGCTATGTTTGACAACTAAGGATTACAAAAAATGCAGGCATTGTGCTTTCATAGATGATAGAGTGGCATTTTAATATTTTATAAATGAGTTGAAACTTATTTCCCACATTTCAATGCTAGCAATTTTTTTGCATTCACATATAGAACAAACCATAGAAGAATGATATCAACAATATAGAAAGAAATATCTTACAGGTAGCCTTGCTGGTTTCTTATCCAATGGAAATAAATAGCCTTTAGTTAATGCAGGTCGTTCATATGGTGCAACAGCCTGAAAAAATTATACTACAAGTAATCAATATACAATAACTGGCTATAGAGCAATGCCAAGGAAAGAAATGATGACTACATATTTTTGTATTCCTTGAAGAAAAAAATTTTATATGTCAAAGTCAAGGCTGTCAAGCACAAGTACTAAATAGATTATTCATAATGGTTGTCTTTCTACCTACATTTTTTATTGGTCAAAATAAAAATTTCTTGCTTTTGAAAAACTAGAGGCAACCTAAACTGACATTATGCCTGTGAAACCATTATTACAGGCAATACTATTGACAATTCATGCGACTTCCAATCTTGTAAGTCGATATGTGATTTCCATAGCAAGCTCACCAAAATGAGTTTTTGATATTGTGATAAATGGTTTTAAAGCATGCACAAGTGATAAGAAAGAGCATACATTTCAAATCCAATGTATCCACTTAAGTGTCCTGCATGATGCACCAAAATTACAGGTACTTCTACAGTGCAATCTCACAAAAGTGAGTTTTCAATATTTTGATAAATGGTTACAACTCATAAGCAAAAACATTCATTTCAAATCCACTGAATAGACCTAATCATCCACTCTAGACAATTTTTGCACTAAAATTACATGGACTTCTACATATAAACAATTTAAATACATCTAAAAAATTCATTTCTCTCTACTACAATAATATCAATATATAACATAGAGCTTGTTTGTGTCTATAGAAATGATGAGAAAGGAAATGATAGATAAGTTTGGAAATCATAAGAAATGAAATGGGTGGGAAAATACTTTTGGGGTGTTTGCATGACTATTGAAAAGAGGTAGAATTTGAAATTTAAATATTTCTACATGTGAGGGAATTTGAAGGAATTGAAAGAATAAAACTTGAATTAAATTGCATATTAATATGATTACTCTCAACTTCCATAATTATTTTTATATTTGAAATTAATAATTACCGTTATTTTTAAAAATTAAAAGATATTACTAAAAGTAAACATAAATTAATCAAAAGTGTTACATACAAATTTAAAACACAATATTTCAGCCATTTCCTTTTACAAAATTGGAATCACAAATTTCTCTTCTATAAACTAATCAAACATGATACATAATATTTGTGTAATAATTTTTGCATTTTTTCTTTTCTCTTTTTTCTTCCTTTTCTTCCTCTTCCTTTTTTTTTGTTTATTAGATGTGTTTCTTCTTTCTCTTTTTTTCTCTTTCCTCTTTTATATCTTTTTCTTTGCTTTTTCTTCTCATGGCACCTCCTCATCTTCTTCATCCCTCTTGCCTCCACCTTCACCTAGAATCCCTAATGGGTTACTCATTTATACAGCAACAAAAAGATGGTCAGCGGCAGTTGGCAAAAGGTTCGATAGAGAACCCATCACTAAATCACGAAGAGGATTTCAAGGATTGTGGGTTGCACCTCATCGTTAGAGGGAAATCATTACAGAGGTATTATTATGAGGGGCGGGAAAGGGGGATGATCATCATGAAGGTGTTATGAGGAGGGGCGAAAAGGGGTGATCGGTTCATCAAAGACATGATCAATGAAAGATGGGAGGGAAACTAGTGTCACAGGCAAACTTTCCCTTCATTTCACAAAAGGATCATACAAAATGGTGAGAGATTTTGTCTTTTAAATACTAGAAGTGGTAGAAATTCACTTCCCGTCATTTCAACATGCACAAACACCCTTTTTGGACAAAATTCATTTTCCACCATTTGCTTTTCAAGACAACACACCCTAGAAAACCCAGTACAATAAAAAGCACAGTCAAAAAGTCATTCCTCGCATTTGCAATCTCTCAAATGAATGGTTCGGATAGCTCACAAATTTACACAACCTTCTCTATTTCTATTTGCACAAATGTGTCAGTTGTCCATTTCAGGCATCCGTTCCAACATATAGAAAACGTGTATGTAAAGAAGAAAACGTATCACCTCCTTCGAAACAATGCAAAGCCTCCCATCCGCCATCCCGTGCTCAACGAACGTTCTCGCTGCATAACCTGCGGAATTGCCTCCACCAACAATAACAAACCTGCCATTAAAAGGGAAAAAAACAAATAACGCGTTACATCTTCCAACCCAAAGAAAAAGGAGCGCAATGAAAGACGAACAGAAATCAAACACCGCAACACTCACTCACGGTTCTTATTGTCGTAACTTGAGAAAACAGAGAACGTCCGCCTAGGAGCCCGATCGAAGAAAACCATCCGATTGATGCCGACGGGTATCCGGGCGAGCGGAGCCGAATAGGGGCACCACGCGGGGAACCCCCCCTTCATCGCCAAAAGCCTCCAGGCGACTACAGTGCTGGAGCTAGGTTTAGAAGGAATGGAATAAATGGGGGGAGGGCTGGCAGTGCACACCTGTAGAAGACATTTGAAGATTGAGGGCGGATGTCTCCGGCGATCCTGGTAGACCAGGGATTTGATTTGATATTTTTATTGTGCGTGCTCTACGATGGTGGCAGGGTAGGGAGGCTTGAGCGGATGGGCGGCTTCTGTGATGATCGTAGGGCGTCTGGTTGTCCGGGAAGGTGGGGAGGGAGCCAATTATTTGGTTCATAGGCTTTTTTTTACTTCGAAAGTGCAAAAAATTAAACTTTTGTAGTTGTTGAAATGAAACATTTTTTATATCTTAGCTTTTTTTTTTTTTACTTTTAACTGCTTTCAAATTGATAATGATATATACATATTTCTTAATCTAATCTTTCTATTATCAAAATTATTCTTCTCTTATCTTCTATTTCAAAAATATTCTTTTAAAAATCATTTTTTTCACTCTAAAAAGTTTTGAAATTATAAAAAAAGAACACTCACTTAATCATTGTATCAACAACTTGCTTTGGTTTCACCCTCCCTCTCCTCTCATGAACCTTTTCTCTACTCAACCACCCTAACATCTTGATTTTTTAGCTATGTACTCTCTTCTCTTCTTTGGCACACTCCTCTGCCCATATATACTCGTATGTCCACCTGCACTCCTTCCTTCCCCTCTCTCCCTTCGTTTAGCATAACTGACCTCCTAATTTCTTTCATCATTCAACAATCTTTGCTCCCCTCTATCCTTCAAGTCAACAAAGGAGTCAACCTCTCACACCCTTCACTTGAGTTGAACCCCCATAGCATACGAACCAACCTTTCACGCATCTCCATCAGATGACACAATCGAGGTGCACAACATTGCAAACCATCAAATGGAATATGATATTTCCTACCCCTTTCGTTGTTTACTGTGTTCTAACATTTTATCAAAAATATAGATCATTGAGTGCATCCTTAACATTGTTTGAAGACCTATAAATGTGTTTATGGTTTTTCTAACCAACATGCCAAAATTGTTGTATGGGTATAAGTGACATTGAGGTTTTCTTATATCTATGCATTTTCAACATAAGTGTTGATGTAGGTTTCGGTAAAAAAAACATAATGTTTGTAATTTTTTCGAGTGTGTCCTCTAGGGTTTCCCAAACGTCTATGCTTTTGTCTAAAAAGAAATGATCACAAGCTTGTATATCCATGCCTTCTCTAGTATGTCAAGTTGTATTTGTAATGGGTTTTTTTACATCTTTGCATTTTCAACATAAATTTATCTTAATCTAGGGTTTGGCTAAAAAAACATAATGTTGTAATTTTTGGATATGTCCAAATGTAGATGTAAGGGTTTTCCAAACATCTGTGTAATTTGTGAAACAAATTTAGCTTGGATGTAGGGATTCGTTGTAGAATCATATAGGAAAGGTTTTATAAAATATATCTCATTAGGATCGAATGATTTCATTAAAGGGAGGGTGAATAGTAAAACACCAAAAAATCATACACAAACGTAGAGTAAAAGGGAAATTAAACACAGAGACACAGATTTTATAATAGTTCACCCAAATTAAGGTTAGTCTACTCTCCAAGGCTGTCCCTTGAGAGTTTTCACTATCACTTTGAGTGTTTTATAGATTTACACCCTAATTTTTACATCTCTTTAATTTTTCAAATTCAGCAAAGAAAAATTCTTACAATATTTACGTTTAAGGCTCAACAAATAAACTTATCCATTACAAACACACTCTATTTACAATGCCTCACCACAACCCGATGAGTAAGTTTTTGCAAACCTTGCAACACTAAGTAAGATTTAAAATCCGAGCACAAAACCATAAGCAATCCCACAAAGCACATACATAGCAAGAGCACAGGAAAAATCCACAAAAATTCCTTTAGCAAAAGCACACATAGACGTGTCTTTTCTCCTCGCTCTATAGTCTTTTTAAAAAGACTAAATTGTTAAAAATAACATATTTTCATGTATTTCTGTCACGAGCTAATTTTTGAATCTTCAATTTGAATTTTGAAAACTTGTTTTTCTTGCTCTTAAATTTGCATATCTTTAATCCTTTATTCCTGCAAAAAATCTCCTAAACATCCATCAATTAAAGATTTTATATGTCAACAATAATATATGCTCAGTATGATTAGTGCATCCTTAATTTACAAGATTTTCTTTTTCTAACGGATTTATTTCATTTTGGAAACTAATTTGGAATAAGAAATTATATTTTGATTTTTTTTTTAACAAAATTTGGAATACCGTTTTATTGAAAAATGGATATCTATAAATGACTAGAGAGGAATTTCTAAAGCATATTATAGTATAGAAATAATTCAGATAACCATTTAGATATTCGAATGATGTTTTGATTTTTTCTGTATGGGTGAAAAATGTGCAAATAAGCTTAATTCTAAGGGTGAAAATATTTTCTAAGTCTAAACATTGTGAGGTATCCAGAATATTCACGACGAACATATTGTGGTGGCCGTAAAGTTTAAGTCTGAATAGGATACCTTAGTGAAAATTTTGTATGACTAAACCTTATAAGGTGTCTGTAACATTTAGGGTAAACGTTCCATGTAGGTAGTAACGTTTAGGATTGAGTGAAGTGCCAGCCAAAATCGTTATAACAAATTTAAATTCATTATTCTATTTTTGTTTTGCTTATGTTATACTAGGTGTACACTAAAATACTAAGTGCATAACTTAACTTAGTAATCAAACCTTTTGTGCAATAACTTCCTTCATAATTTTTCTTTATTTAATTAAGAAAATAAATTATACTTAACATCATCAAAATATATCTTTCTTAACATATCCTCTAGTACATTTGTACATTTTTGATATAGGGAAGATTTTATAAAACATGTCTTCTTGTAAGTTTAGATGTAAGGATTGGTGGCAAGCACATTTAGTGATTTAGATTTGCCAATGGTGTGGATGATACTGATGGTTGCATTACCGATGTAGTCCATTCATGAAATTCATAGTCAATGATGGGGGTGAAACTTTCGATGTATCACATTTCCGTCGAAAGAACAAGTTCATAACATTGGATACACTAGTACTGATCTAGTGCAGAATATGTTGCATGAGCATTGGAGAGTATGTTGTAGAATGATACATGACACTTTTAAGAACTTACGTTTCATTCTAAGACAAAGGAATAGGTTAAGTGGCAATCTTCAAGTTAGTGTTGAAGGGCGAGAAATGATTTTTTTAGCAACTATAAGTCATGGACGTAAGAATAAAGTTATGCAAGCAAGAGTTCAATATTCAAGACAAACAATCAATCATTACATACATTGTGTGCTACATGTCATTCTTGAATGGGCTCCTCATGTTATTAAACTAAAAGAATCATTGAATGAGAACCCCCAATATGTTAAAGATAATGTACAATACATGTCATTCTTCAATGATGCAATTGAGGTGCTAGATGGAACTCACATTCATGTCATCGTAAGTAAATTGAAAGAAATTGCTTTTCATTATGGATGAGATGAAAAGCAGACAACACAAAATGTTCTTGATGTGTGTGACTTCAATATAAGATTCATTTTTTTTTCAATTGGGTGGGAAGACATTGCACACAACACTAAAGTGCTTAACCATGCAATGTCAAATCCACGACATAATTTCCCTTATCCACGTCCAAGTTAGATGTTACTCATTGCCCATTACAACCATTGACTAAAGTTTACTAGGCAATTATTTTGAAACTAACCATTGTCTATCGTTATTGTTATAGGTAAATATTACCTTGTCAATTTTGCATATCGTAACACCAATGGCTTTCTTGCGCCATATAGAACTATAAGGTACCATGTCAAAGAATTTCAATCATCACAACCTCAAGGAGTTGAAGAACATTTCAACTACTTGCACCATTGAGAAATGTCATTAGGCATACCTTTGGCATATTGAAGAATAGGTAGAACATACTCAACCTTATGCCTCCCTTTCCCTATTCAACTCAAGAGTGGCTAGTTATTACTTGTATGACATTCCACAACTTCAAAGTAGAGCAATGTTGTGATATGGATTTACAAGCTTTAAATAAATGCATGTTCACCAATGGTGTTGACGATACTTTCAATGAGGAACAATGAGCCCACCCCCTAGTTTTGATGACAACAACATGCATCTAGTTCATGATAAGATTTAGGGTGAAATAATGGGCTGCAAGTAGTGAGTGTCACATCACCCTTGTTGTTAAAGAAGTATGAAATGTTTTTTTTTTATATATGTCATGTAATTTGAATTGGAACCCTATTGTAGTTTGTATGGAGATGTATATGGTATGTTCATTACCTTGTTATATGTACTAGAGGGTCTTTGTGAAGTACTTATATGTTTTGTTAAGCTTATGAAGTACATTTATGCATATCTCAACTTCTTTCTAGCCGCTTCATGGCTCCTTATGAAAGTTGTACCATGTAATTTGAATAGGCAATTATATCAAACTTTTGAAGCAAGCAAAGAAGAAAAAGACTAAGTGAAATAAGAAGGGATAAGCTTAAAAGTTTTGGACTGGGTGCCTAAACTTCTAAAGCAAGCAAAGAAGAAAAAGACTAAGTGAAGTAAGAATGGATGAGCTCAAAAGTTTTGGATTGGGTGCCTAAACTTTCGAAGCAAGGAGAGGAGAAAAAGACTAAGTGAACGAGGAAAGGATAGGCTTGGAAGTTCTACACTGGGTGCCTAAACTTTTGAAGTGAGGAAAGAAGAAAAAGACTAAGGGAAAAGGGCTAGGCTCAGAAGTTCTAGACTGGGTGCCTGAACTTTTGAAGCAAGGAGAGAAGAAAAAGACTAAGGGAAAAGGGCTAGGCTCAGAAGTTCTAGATTGGGTGCCTGAACTTTTGAAGCAAGTAGAGAAGAGAGAAACTAAGTGATAGAATAAGGGATAGGTTTGGAAGTTTCAAATTGTGTGCCTAAACTTTCGAAGTAAGGAAAGAAGAAAAAGGCTAAGTGATAGAAGAAGGGATATGTTTGAAAGTTTTGAACAGTGTGCTTGAACTTCCAAAGCAAGGAAAGAAAAAGATTAAGTGAAATAAGAAAGGATATGCTTGAAAGTTTTGGACTAGGTGCTTGAACTTCTGAAGCAAGCAAAGAAGAAAAAAACTAAATGAAATAAGAAGGGATAGGCTAGGAAGTTCCGGATTGGGTGCTTGAACTTTTGAACCAACCAAAGACGAAAAAGACTAAGTGAAGCAAGAAGTGATAGGCTCGAAAGTTCTAGATAGGGTGTTTGAACTTCTAAGCAAGCAAAGAAGAAAAAGACTAAATGAAGTAAGAAGGGATGAGCTCAGAAGTTCTAGATTGGGTGCCTAAACTTCTGAAGCAAGGAGAGGAGAAAAAGTAAGTGAACGAGGAAAGGATAGGCTCGAAAGTTCCACACTAGGTACCTAAACTTCTGAAGTGAGGAGAGAAGAAAAAGACTAAGGGAAAGGAAAAGGGTTGGGCTCAAAAGTTTCGAATTGGGTGCCTAAACTTCCAAAGCCAGGAGAGGAGAAAAATATTAAGTGAAATAAGAAGGGATAGACTCAGAAGTTCTAGACAGAGTGTCTAAACTTCCAAAGCAAGCAAAGAAGAAAAAGACTAAGTGAAGAAGAAGTGATAGGTTTAGATGCTCTAGACAGGGAGTCCAAACTTACGAACCTCCTAAAGAAGAAAAGAGTTAGCAATAGAAGAAGGGATAGATTCAGAAGTTCCAGACAAGGAGTCCAAACTCTTGAACCTCTTAAGGAAGAAAAAGAGTTGGCGATAAAAGAAGGGATAAGTTCGGAAGTTCCGGACAAGGAGTCCAAACTTCCAAACTAATCTAGGGATGAAAATTCTTGCAGATCTAATCTCCTAAACTTAGAAAAGATCAAATAAACCCTTAATCTCTTAAGGACCCATTAAATCTACCCTCAAAGTATGAGAAAAACACAAGTCACTATGAAACTCAAAATTGGAATAACAAATCATGTTTCGAATGATATTCCGAAAAACTCTATTTTAACAAAATAGCAAAATTGTTATAATGATGGACCAATCGTTATACTGATTTTATAAAACATTGATTCTATGATTCCTAAATGACAAAAATTCACAAAAGGGCATATGATTGTAAATTCAAAGTGTCAACACAAAATATTAATAAATTCTTACAATGCTATAGTCTTTGATTTCTGTTTTTAGTAAACAATTTCTTAATGTACACAAGTATATATGTCGTGAATTATGTCTTTTAAAGTAAAAATGAATTATGTTATATATCAACTTGTATATATACATATACTCTACCATATTGTCTTTAAGAAAATGACAATTTCAACAAAGAATTAATTAAAATTCCATCATCTGTGAATTTCTAATAAATTACCCCAATATTTATTATCTTTTTTTGTGCTCACATCCTAGGCTTATGGATCGTATAAGTATGGCTTAAAGATACAATGAAATTAAATATGTTGCCAATCATTTTCTTGAATATTATAAAGCACAATTATCTTAGGCTTTGTTTGATGTCGACTCTCAAAATCACTTTAGCATGATTATTATTATATAAATTTCTATCACTTTGATTACTATGTAGTTCTAACTTTGTTCATAGTACTAAAGGTGTATTTGTTTGCACCAACTCCTAACTCTTGGAATGAGTTAGAGTTTTTTTAAGAGCTGTGCAAACAAATACACATTTTTTGATGAGAGAGGTACTCTAAAATCTTGATGTACTACTCGAACCTTAGTTCATTTTTTAAGCCAACGCAGGAGCTGCTGGTGCATAGCTCCTTGAAACCATAGCTGCTCGCGAAGCCAAAAGTATGCAACTATCCCTTGCCTCTATTAAGGAAGATATATTTTGATGATGTTAAGTATAATTTATTTTCTTAATTAAATAAAAAAAACCACAAGGGAAGTTATTACACAAAAGGGTTGATCACTAGGTTAAGTCATGCACTTGGTATTTTAGTGCACATCTAGTATAACATAAACAGAACAAAAATGGAATAACGAATTTAAATTCGTTATAATGATTTTGGTAGTCTGGCACTTCACTCGGTCCTAAACGTTACGGCCTACACAAAATGTTTACCCTAAACGTTACGAACACCTCATAAGGTTTAGTCTTACAAAATTTTCACTAAGGTATCCTAGTTAGACCTAAACATTATGGCTACCATGGTATGTTCACCATGAACATTTTGAACACTTTGTAATGTTTAGACTTAGAAAATATTTTTCACCCTTAGAATTAAGCTTATGTGCACATTTTTCACCTAGACAAAAAAAATCAGAACATCATTCAGATATCTAAATGGTTATTCGAATTATTTATGTATCGCAATATGCCTTAGAAATTCCTCTCTAGTCATTTTCGAATATCTGTTTTCCAATAAAATGGTATTCTGAATTTTATTCAGAAAAAATCAAAATATAATTTCTTATTCCAAATTAATTTCCGAAATGAAATAAATCATTAGAAAAAGTAATTCTCGTAAATTAAGGACACAACGCTGATCATACTGAGCATATATTATTATTGACATATAAAATCTTTAATTGATAGATTTTTAGGAGATTTTTTGTGGGAATAAAGGTTAAAGATATGCAAATTTAAGAGCAAAAAAAGTAAGTTTTTAAAATTCAAATTGAAGATTCAAAAATTGGTGTGTGATAGAAATACATGGAAATATGCTATTTTTAGTAATTCAGTCTTTATAAAAAGACACGTTTGTGTGTGTGCTTTTGCTAAAGGAATTTTCGTAGATTTTTCTTGTGCTCTTACTATGTGTGTGCTTGTAGGATTGCTTGTAGTTTTGTTCTCAAATTTTCAATTTCACTTAGTGTTGCAAGGTTTGTAAAAGCTTACTCATCGGGTTGTGGTGAAACATTGCAAACATGGTGTATTTGCAATGGACTGGTTTATTTGTTGAGTTTTAAAAACAAATATTGTAAGAGTTTTTCTTTGCTGAGTCCAAAAAAGAAAAGATGTGTAAATGTTAGGGTGTGAACCTATATAATACTCAAAGTGATAGTGAAAACTCTTAAGAGACACCCTTGGGGAGTAGACTAGCCCTAGATTAGGTGAACTACTATAAAATCAATGTCTGTATTTTTAATTTCCCTTTTACTCTATTTTTGTGTGTGATTTTTAGGTGTTTCACTATTCACCCTCTCTAGTGAAGCCATTCGACCCTAACAATTGGTATCAGAGCCTTGTTAATCTTAGTTGAGACTTAAAAATCTCAAGATTAAATGACTTTTAAATCATATTCAGCTGAAGGACAAAGTTTGCATAGGCCACTTTTGTTTGATGGGGCAAAATTATTCTTACTAGAAACATAGGATGGATGTCTTTCTAAAATCTATAGATTTTTCTATGTAGAAGATGGTTATGCATGAATATACAAAGCCAACTACTCATGTAGATGTCTGGACTGAAGAAGAGCAGAAAATAAATCAATTGAATGTTAAAGGTTTGAACATGTTATTCTATACTTCAACTACCGATCAATTTAATAAAGTTTCTACTTGTAAAATTGCTCATGAGTTATAATACAACTTAAAGGTAACTCATGAGAGAACAAACCAAGTGAAGGAAACTAAAATAAATTTACTTGTTCAAAAATATGAATTATTTAGAATGCAAGAATTTGAAAATGTTGGAAACATGTTTGCTAGATTTTTTGATATAACTAATACTCTAAAAAGTTTGGGAAAAAAAGTTTCTCAATAGGAACTCATGAGAAAGGTGCTAAGATCTCTCACATCTAAGTGGGAGAAAAGGACTACTGCCATTAAGGAGGCTAATGATTTAAATCACTATTCCTTGGAGGAACTTATGGGAAATGTCACTTCTTTTGAAGTTCAAATCAAAGCTAAGAAGGAAGAAATGAAACATATAAAGTTTGAAAAGAAAAAGGAGATAGCTTTTGAGGAAAATTCTAAAATTGAAACTGATTTAAGTACTGACAATGAAGATTTTAGTTTAATGGTAAGAAAATTTAAGAAAGCTTGGATAAAAGGAAGGAAATCTCGGAAAGACAACAAAGGAAAGAAACTCTCACCTACTACAACTGCAATAAGACTGGACATATTAAAAGGAATTGTCTAAGACCCAAGCAATTTACCCTAGTAATTAAAAAGGTAAAATTTGGATGCCTAAAGTTAATAAATTTTCAATTGTTAAATCTAACTCTATAGGACCCAAGCAAATTTGGGTACCAAAATTAGTGATTTTTGCCTACTTTGCAAGTAGAGATTAAAAGATCAAGATGGATAATAGATAGTAGAGCTTCCACGCATATGACAAGTGACTTCCATTATAGAGGATCTGATGGAGGCTATTGGAGGATATGTTAAGTTTGACAATAATGACAAAGATAAAATTACAAGTATAGGTAAGATTAGAATCTCAATGGATAATTTTATCAATGTTCTATTTATAGAAGGCTTAGGACATAATCTGATTAGTATTACTTAGAGGATAATGGCTATAAAATTCTATTTGAATCAAATAAATGTTTTATTATTTGTAAGAACAAATGAAACAAAATTTATTGCTAAAAGAAAGGGAAATGTGCATGTACTGAAGCTTCCTGTAGATACTAAGTCATCCAATGCATGCTTAATTGTTTGTAATAGTAATGATGCTTGGTTATGACATAGAAGACTAAAACATGCAAATATGAGATTAAAAAATAAATTATCAAAACACAATCTTGTTAGAGGCTTACCTAATATTAAATTCTCTAAAGATAAATCATGTGATGCTTGCCAATTAGGTAAACAGAAAATAAGTTCTTTTAAATCTTGTGATATGGTTTCATCTAAAAGATTGCTAGAATTAATTCATATCGATTTGTTTGGACCCACTCAAACTTTAAGTATTGGAGGAAAAATATATACTCTTGTACTTATTATTGATTTTTCTAGATTTACTTGGGTTTTCTTTGTTACACATAAAAATGATGTTCAAAGTGAATTCAAGAAATTCTTCAATAGGGTTCAAAATGAAAAGGGACTAAAAATTTAGAAGATTAGAAGTGATCATGGAGGTATGGTATGGTAAAATTTCTAAGGTATCTTTTCTTAAACCATTTGGCTATAAATGTTATATTCTAAATACAAAGGATAATAAAGATAAGTTTGATGCAAAATCTCAATTAGGAATTTTTATTAGTTATTCTCAAAGAAGTAAAGCATATAGAGTTTATAATAAGTCTTCTAAGACTGTGGAGGAGACTTTACATGTTCACTTTGATGAGAATTTATAGGAAATTGTAGATGAAAGAGTTTCTGATGATGAAGTGTTTGAAAAGGAAGGAAATGAAAATGATAAGAATTCAAGGGATCTGACACCTGAAGAAAGAAATTCTTGGAAATATATCTCAAGTCATCCAAAAGAACAAATTATTGGAGATATTTCAAAAGGAGTTTAGACCAGATCCAAAATAAATATCTGTGGAGCATGTGCATTCATCTCACAAATTGAACCAAAAAATGTGGATGATGCATGTGAAGATTGTTGAGGCTGTGGAGATGGTCTTTTGCCAGGGAGCAGGTGGAATCTGGGTCTTAGGCTGGTTGCAGCGTATCGAGAATCCAGATGTCTTTTGCTAGGAAGCAGGTAGTGTTGACCCCCATGCTTGAACAGAAGGGTCGAGGGACCAGCCGGCCTGTCGCCGGCAAACCGGTAGAAAAACCCGGTAGCCGGCTCCCCAAAACCCACACTTGAACCGAAGGGTCAGGGGACCAGCCGGCCTGCCACTAGCAAATCGGTAGAAAAACCCAGCAGCAGGCTCCCCCAAAACCCACACTTGAATAGAAGGGTCGGGTGACCAACTGGCCTGCCACTGGCAAATCGGTAGAAAAACCCGACAGCTGGCTCCCCCAAAACCCACGCTTGAATAGAAGGGTCGGGGGACCAACCGGCCTGCCACTGGTAAACCGGTAGAAAAACCCGGTAGCCGGCTCCCCAAAACCCACACTTGAACCGAAGGGTTGGGGGACCAGCCGGCTTGCTGCCGACAAACCGGTAGAAAAACCCGGTAGCTGGCTCCGCAAAACCCACACCTGAACTGAAGAGTCGGGGGACCAGCCGGCCTGCTGCCGGCAAACCGGTAGAAAAACCAGGCAGCCGGCTCCCCCAAAACCCACACTTGAACAGAAGGGTCGGGGGACCAGCCGACTTGCCACTAGAAAATCGGTAGAAAAACCTGGCAGCTGGCTCCCCAAAACCCACACTTGAACCGAAGGGTCGGGGGGACCAGCCAGCCTACCACCGGCAAATCGGTAGAAAAACCCGGCAGCCAGCTCCCCCAAAACCCACACTTGAACTGAAGAGTCGGGGACTAGTTGGCCTGCCGTCGGCATGCAGGTGCAAAAATCCGACAATCGGCTCCCCAAAGCCCACATTCGAGCCAACATAATTGCCTTTGTGTGGTAGCTGGATGGAACTAGTCGGTATCCGCCTGTCACGTAGCGGCTGCCGGTTAACTACCCAGAAAGGTAAGCCGAATCAATTAGAAAGATACGACAGGATTTAACCACTTAAATCTCGTAATCAATCAATCACACCAACCGCGTGATTGAACCGAGATATACCTCGGGTTCCATCTTTGGATTCCCCCAAAGATGGAAGGTAACCTGTTATAAAAAGGGGGCCTCCCCCTCCCCTGAACGTAGGCTTCCACCCTCTTGAAAAACGCTCATTCGGACGCGGGAGACGCTCCTCACGCTTTCACCCCTTGGAGAAGACGTCGGCTGGAGGTTCTGAAGGATGAGAGACGCTCGGAGCTCTGACGCCTTCTCGCTACATTGGAGCAAGGACTTCCGATCAGCGCTGACGACTCCCTGCAGGTAAGCCCTTCCTTCCTCGCCATTTTATGGGTGATTTAACGACGTTTTTCTTGAGCCTCGACCAAACGAGGCTTTTCCCATGCAAGGGAAAGGTCGAAGGATGTGCTCGTGTATCGTTCCTTCGGAGACACGTCCGAAGGTACCGACAACCTCCCTCCCGACCGGGTGAATCAACTTGGCACGGACGAGTTCGTTCGGTCGTGACCCTTCCGTCGGGTCCTTTTATGTGGAAACTCGAAGTTTCCCAATGGGTTTTACACGTTTTATCCGATTTCCGCATAGTTTCCCAGAAGGTGTAAGTCTACCCTCCCGATGCCCCAGAAAGGTTTCCGAGATGACGCCACCGGCATGTATCCTTGCCGGTGGTGGTTGTTCGGGTGTACGAACAAGTACAACTCGACGGTTCCCGTTTTCCTGGGAGGTGTAAGTCTACCCTCCTAATACCCCGGAAAGGTTTCCGTGATAACGCCACCGGCATGCATCCTTGGTGGTGGTGGCCGTTCGAGTGTATGAACAAGTACAACCCGGCGGTTCCTGTTTTCTCGGGAGGTATAAGTCTACCCTCTCAATGCCTTGGAAAATTTTCCTGGATGACGCCACCGGCATTCATCCTTGCCGGCGGCGGCCGTTCGGGCATACGAAAAGGTACGACCCAACGGTTCCCATTTTCCTGGGAGGTGTAAGTCTACTCTCCCGATGCCCCGGAAAGGTTTCCGGGATAATGCCACCGGCACGCATCCTTGCCGGCGACGGCCATTCGGGTGTATGAACAAGTACAACCCCGCGGTTCCTGTTTTCCTGGGAGGTGTAAGTCTACCCTCCCGATCCCCAGGAAAGGTTTCTAGGATGACGCCACCGGCATGCATCCTTGCCGGCGGTGGCCGCTCGGGCGTATGAACACGTACGACCCGACGGTTCCTATTTTTCCCGGGAGGTGAAAGTCTACCCTCCCGATGCCCCAGAAAGGATTCTGGATGATGCCACTGGCATGCATCCTTGCCGGCAGAGGCCACTCGGGCGTATGAACACGTACGACCCGACAGTTCCTGTTTTTCCCGGGAGGTGTAAATCTACCCTCCCGATGCCTTAGAACGGTTTCCGGATGACGCCACCAGCATGCATCCTTGCTGGTAGCGACCGTTCAGGTGTACGAACACGTACAACTCGATAGTTCCTATTTTTCCCGAGAGGTGTAAGTCTACCCTCCCAGTGCCCCGGAAAGGTTTCAAGGATGACGCCATCGGCTTGCATCCTTGCCAGCGGTGGCCATTCGGGTTTACGAACAAGTACAACCTGGCAGTTCCTGTTTTCCTGGGAGGTGTAAGTGTACCCTCCCGATGCCCCGGAAAAGTTTCCAGGATGACGCCACCGGCATGCATCCTTGCCGGCGACGGCGGTTCGGGCGTACGAACAAGTACGACACGACGGTTCCCATTTTCCCAGGAGGTGTAAGTCTACACTCCTGATGCCCTGGAAAGATTTCGGGATGACGCCACCAGCATGCATCCTTGCCGGCGGCAACCGTTCGTGTGTACGAACAAGTACATCCCGACGGTTCCCATTTTCCTGAGAGGTGTAAGTCTCCCCTCCCCATCCCCCAAAAAGGATTCCGAGATGACGCCACCGGCATGTATCCTTGCCTACGACAGCCGCTTGGGCGTACAAACAAGTACGACATGATGGTTCCTGTTTTTCCCGAGAGGTGTAAGTCTACCCTCCCAATGCTCCGGAAAGGTTTCCTGATGATGCCACCGGCATGCATCCTTGCTGGCAGAGGCCGCTTGAGCGTACGAACACGTACGACCCGACGGTTCTTATTTTTCCCGGGAGGTGTAAGTCTACCCTCTTGATGCCCCGGAAAGGTTTCCGGATGACGCCACCGGCATGCATCCTTGCCTGCGGCGCCCGTTCGGGTGTACGAACATGTATAACACGACGGTTCATATTTTTCTTGGGAGGTTTAAGTCTACCCACCCGATTCCCCGGAAAGGTTTGCAGGATGATGCCACCGGCATGCATCCTTGCCGGCGGCGGCTGTTCGGGTGTACGAACAAGTACATTCCGGCGGTTCCCGATTTCCCGGGATGTGTAAGTTTACCCTCCCGATCCCTCGGAAAGGTTTCTGGGATGACGGCATCGACAAGCATCCTTGCCGACAGTGGCCGCTCGGGTGTACGAATAAGTACGACCCAACAGTTCTTGTTTTTGTTGGGAGGTGTAAGTCTACCCTCCCGATGCCCCAAAAAGGTTTGCAGGATGATGCCACCGGCATGCATGCTTGCTGGCGGTGGCCGTTCAGGTGTATGAACAAGTACAACCCAGCGGTTCCCGTTTTCCCGGGAGTTGTAAGTCTACCCTCTCGATGCCCTAGAAAAGTTTTTGTGGTGACGTTACCGGCATGCATCCTTGCTGGCGACGACTGTTCGGGCTTTCAAACAAGTACGACACGATGGTTCCTATTTTCCCGGGAGGTGTAAGTCTACTCTCCCGATTCCCCAGAAAGTTTTCGGGATGACGCCACCGGCATGCATCCTTGCCGGTGGTGGCCGTTCGGGTGTACGAACAAGTACATCCTGGTGGTTCCCGTTTTCCTGGGAGGTGTAAGTCTACCCTACCGATCCCTCGAAAAGGTTTCTAGGATGACGCCAACGGAATGCATCCTTGCCTGCGGCGGCCGCTTGGGCGTACGAACAAGTACGGCACGACGGTTCCTATTTTTCCCGGGAGGTGTAAGTCTACCCTCTCGATGCCACAGAAAGGTTTCTGGATGACACCACTGGCACGCATCCTTACCGGCGGCGGCCGTTCGGGTGAACAAACACGTACGACTCAATGGTTCCTGTTTTTCCTGGGATGTGTAAGTCTAACCTCCCGATGCCTAAGAAAGGTGTCCAAGATGATGCCATCGACATGCATGCTTGCCAGCGGTGGCCGTTCAGGTGTACGAACAAGTACAACCCGGCGGTTCCCGTTTTCCCGGGAGGTGTAAGTCTACGCTCCCGATGCCTCGGAAAGGTTTGCAGGATGATTCCACCGGCGTGCATCCTTACCGGTGGCAGTCGTTCAGGTGTACGAACAAGTACAACCCGGCGGTTCCCGTTTTCCCGAGAGGTGTAAGTCTACCCTCCCGATGCCTTGGAAAAGTTTCCGGGGTGACACCACTGGTAGGCATCCTTGTCAGTGGCGGCCGTTCAGGCATTCAAACAGGTACGACACGACGGTTCCCATTTTCCCGGGAGGTCTAAGTCTACTCTCCCGATGCCCCGGAATGGTTTCCGGGATGACGCCACCGGCATGCATCCTTGCCGGTGGCGGCCGTTCAGGTGTACGAGCAAGTACAACCCAATGGTTCCTATTTTTCCGGGAGGTGTAAGTCTACCCTTCCGATCCCCCAGGACGGTTTCCGGGATGATGGCACTGGCATGCATCCTTGCCGGTGGCGGTCGCTCGGGTGTATGAACAAGTACGACCCGACGATTCCTCTATTTCCCGGGAGGTGTAAGTCTACCCTCTCGATGCCCCGAAAAGGTTTGCATGATGATGCCATCGGCATGCATCCTTGCCGGCGACGGCCGTTCAGGTCTACGAACAAGTACAACCCGACGGTTCCTGTTTTCCTGGGAGGTGTAAGTCTACCCTCCCGATGCCCTGGAAAAGTTTCTGGGGTGACGCCACCGACATGCTCCCTTGCTGGTGGTGGCCGTTCGGGCATTCGAACAGGTACGACACGATGGTTCCCATTTTCCCAGGAGGTGTGAGTCTACTCTCCCGATGCCCCGAAAAGTTTTTGGGATGATGCCACCAGCATGCATCCTTGTCGTCGGCAGCCGTTCGGGTGTACAAACAAGTACATCCCGACGGTTCCCGTTTTCTCGTGAGGTGTAAGTCTACCTTTTCAATCCCCCGGAAAGGTTTCCGAGATGACGCCACCGGCATGCATCCTTGCCGCCAGCGGCCGCTTGGGCGTACGAATAAGTACGACACGACGGTTCCTATTTTTCCCGTGAGGTGTAAGTCTACCGTCCCGATGCCCTAGAAAGGTTTCTGGATGATGCCACTGGCATGCATCCTTGCCGGCAGCAGCTGCTCGGGTGTACGAACACGTGCGACCCGACAGTTCCTATTTTTCCTGGGAGGTGTAAGTCTACCCTCCTGATGCCCCGGAAAGGTTTCTGGACGACACCACCAGGATGGATCCTTGCCTGCGGCGACCGTTCGGGTTTACGAACACGTACAACCCGACGGTTCTTGTTTTTCCTAGGAGGTTTAAGTCTACCCTTCCGATGCCCCGAAAAGGTTTGCAAGATGATGCCACCGGCATCCATCCTTGCTGGCGGCGGCTGTTCGGGTGTACGAACAAGTACAACTCGGCGGTTCCCGTTTTCCCAGGAGGGGTAAGTCTACCCTCTCGATGCCCCAGAAATGTTTCTGGGATGATGCCACCGGTGGTCGTTTGGGCGTACGCATAGCTACGACACGACGGTTCCCATTTTCCCAGGAGGTGTAAGTCTACTCTCTCGATGCCCCGGAAAGGTTTTCGGGATGATGCCACCGACACGCATCCTTGCCGACGGCGGCCGTTTGGGTGTATGAACAAGTACATCTCGGCAGTTCCTGTTTTCCAGGGAGGTGTAAGTCTACCCTCCCGATCCCCCGGAAAGGTTTCCCGGATGACACCACCGGCATGCATCCTTGCCGGTGGCGGCCATCGGGCGTACGAACATGTACGACCCGACGGTTCTTGTTTTTCCCGAGTGGTGTAAGTCTACCCTGCCGATGCCCTAGAAAGGTTTCAGGATGACACCACTGGCATGCATCCTTACCGGCGCGGCCGCTCGGGTGTACGAACACGGACGACCCGACGGTTCCTATTTTTCCCGAGAGGTGTTAGTCTACCCTCCCGATGCCGTAGAAAGGTTTCTGGATGACACCACCGGCACGCATCTTTGCTGGCGACTGCCATTCGGGTGTACAAACAAGTACAACCTGGCAGTTCCTATTTTTCCGGGGAGGTGTAAGTCTACCCTCCCGATGCCCAGGAAAGGTTTCCGAGATGACGCCACCGACATGCATCCTTGCCAGCAGCGGCCGTTTGGGTGTACGAACAAGTACAACCCGGTGGTTTCCGTTTTCCCGGGAGGTGTAAGTCTACCCTCCCGATGCCCTAGAAAAGTTTCCGGGATGATGCCACCAGCATGCATCCTTGCTGGCGGCGGCCGTTCGGGCGTACGAACAGGTAAAACTCGATGGTTCCCATTTTCCCGGGAGGTGTAAGTCTACTCTCTCGATGCCCTAGAAAGGTTTCCGAGATGACGCCACTGGCATGCATCCTTATTGGCGGTGGCTGTTCGGGTTTACAAACAAGTACAACCTAGCGGTTCCCGTTTTCCCGTGAGGTGTAGGTCTACCCTCCCGATGCCTTAGAAAGGTTTCTTGGATGACGCCACCGGCATGCATCTTTGCCGGCGGCGGCCATTCGGGTGTACGAACGAGTACAACTTGGCGGTTCCCATTTTCCCAGGAGGTGTAAGTCTACCTTCCCGATGCCCCGGAAAGGTTTCCGAGATGACGCCATCGGCATGCATCCTTGCCGGTGGCGTCCATTCGAGCGTACGAGCATGTACGATCCGACGGTTCCCAATTTCTGGGAGGAGCAAAGATGCCCTCCCGATGCCCCGAAAAGGTTTTCGTGATGACGCCACCGCATACATCCTTGCCGACAGCGACTGCTCGGGCGTACGAGCATGTACGACCTGACGGTTTTCAATTTTCGGGAGGAGTAAAGCTGCCCTCCTAATGCCCCGAAGAGGCTTCTGATTGAACAATTGAGAGTGTAAGTCCATCCCCGTTAAGGCATCTTCTGGCCAGGCGACCAGAAGTATAAGTTCGACCCGCCATTTTTAGGCATCTTCTTGTTAGGCAACCTAGAGTATAAGTCCACACTACCACAGTGACTCTCGGTTAAGATACCGAGAGTATAAGTCCAATTATCCCGGTTTAGAGTGCATCCTCTTTGAACCTCTCAAGACTTTTCCTGACGCACCTTCCAGGAAAGTCTAACTCATAACGAGCGATGGATATTCACAAAGTGTGAAAACCTTGCATTATTTTCCACTCACACATGGAGGGTCATTCAACCCTAGGACATCGATTTCCTTCCACCGAGGTCATACAACCTCACCTAGGGAGGGGCATTCTGTTGAACCTTATGCTTGAACAGAAGGGTTGGGGGACCAGCCGACTTGCCGTCGGCAAATCGGTAGAAAAACCTGACAACCGGCTCCCCAAAACCCACACTTGAACCAAAGGGTCGGGGGACCAGTTGGCCTGCTGTTGGAAAATCGGTAGAAAACCCTGGCAGCCGACTCCCCCAAAACCCACACTTGAACCGAAGGGTCTAGGGACCAGCCGACCTAGCGCCGGCAAACTGGTAGAAAAACCCGGCAGCCGGCTCTCCAAAACCCACACTTGAACCGAAGGGTCGAGGGACCAGCTGGCCTACCGCTGGCAAACTGGTAGAAAAACCCGGCAGCTAGCTCCTGAAAACCCACACCTGAACCGAAGAGTCGGGGGACCAGCTGGCTTGTCGCCGGCAAACCGGTAGAAAAACCTGGCAGCCGGCTCCAACAAAACCCATGCTTGAACAGAAGGGTCGGGGGACTAGCCGGCCTACCGCCGGCAAATCGGTAGAAAAACCCAACAGCCGGCTCCCCCAAAACCCACACTTGAACCGAAGAGTCAGGGGACCAGCTGGCCTACCGCCGGCATACCGATGCAAAAATTTGGCAGCCGGCTCCCCAAAGCCCACATTTGAGCCGACATAATCACCTTTGTGTGGTAGCCAGATGGAACTAGCTATTATCTACTTGCCATGTAGCGGTTGCCGATTAACTACCAGAAAGGTAAGCCGAATAAATTAGAAAGATACGATGGGATTTAACCACTTAAATCTCACAATCAATCAATCACGTTGACCGCGTGATTGAACCGAGATATACGTCGGGTTCCATCTTTGGATTCCCCCAAAGATGGAAGGTAACCTGTTATGAAAAGGGGGCCTCCCCCTCCCCTGAACGCAGGCTTCCACCCTCTTGAAAAATGCTCGTTCGGACGCGGGAGACGCTCCTCATGCTTTCACCCCTTGGAGAAGATGCCATCTGGAGGTTCTAAAGGAGGAGAGACACTCGGAGCCCCGACGCCTTCTCATCGCACTAGAGCGAGGACTTCCGATCACCACCGATGACTCCCTATAGGTAAGCCCTTCCTTCCTTGCCATTTTACGGGTGATTTAACGACGTTTTTGTCGAACCCCAACCATACGAGGCTTTTCCCACGCAAGGGAAAGGTCGGAGGATGTGCCCGGGTATCATTCCTTCGGAGAAATGTTTGAAGGTACCGACAACCCCCCACCCGACTGGGTGAATCCACCCAACACGGTTGAGTTCGTTTGGTCGTGACCCTTCCGTCGGGTCCTTTTACATGGAAAATCGTAGTTTCCAAATGGGTTTTACATGTTTTATTCGATTTCCGCATATTTTCCAGGAAGGTATAAGTCAACCCTCCCGATGCTCCGGAAAGGTTTTCGGGATGACGTCGCCGGCATGTAAACTTGTCGTTGGTGGCCGTTCGAGTGTACCAACAAGTACAACCTAGTGGTTCCCGTTTTCCCGAGAGGTGTAAGTCTACCCTCCCGATGCCCCGAAAAGGTTTCCGGGATGATGCCACTGACATGCATCTTTGCCGGCGGCGGCCGTTCGGGCGTATGAATAGGTACGACCCGACGGTTCCAATTTTCCCGGGAGGTATAAGTCTACCCTCCCGATGCCCCAAAAAGGTTTCCGAGATGATGCCACCGGCATGCATCCTTGCCGGCGGCGGCCGTTCAGGTGTATGAACAAGTACAACCTGGCAGTTCCCATTTTCCCGGGCGGTGTAAGTCTACCCTCCCAATGCCCCGGAAAGGTTTCGGGGATGATGCCATCAGCATGCATCCTTTTCGGCAGCGACCGTTTGGGTGTACGAACAAGTACATCCCAGTGGTTCCTATTTTCCCGGGAGGTGTAAGTCTACCCTCCCGATGCCTCGGAATGGTTTCCGGGATGACGCCACCGGCATGCATCCTTTCTCGGCGGTGGCCATTTGGGTGTACGAGCATGTACGACTCGATGGTTCCCAATTTACAGGAGGAGCAAAGCTGCCCTCCTGATCCCTCAAAAAGGTTTCCGGGATGACGCCACTGGCATACATCCTTGCCAGCGGTGGCTACTCGGGTGTACGAGCATGTATGACCCGATGGTTCCCAATTTCTGGGAGGAGCAAAGCTACCCTCCTGATGCCCCGAAGAGGCTTCCGGGATGAGGCCACCAGCATGCATCCGTGTCGGCCTTGGCCAAGCGGGGAACATGAATTCTTGTCTCTAGTCAAGGAGGGGGGATGTGACGTGGCAGCCGGTACCTTTAGCTGGCTGTCCAATGGCCTAGCCGGCTGCCTCACCCGACCTTCAGCTCTTCGACTGAGCGGTCCGTCGGGGTGACCGTTGTGTCTTTCTCTCTCCCATTTATCATCGGGCCCCATGCGAATCTTCGCATTAGTCGACCCTCACTTGTTTTCACTGGAAGGGACAAGGTTATTCCTCCTGATGCCCTAGAAAGTTTTCTAGGATGAGGCCATGTGTGGTTGGACTGACTGTCGTGGTTTTCCATATTTAGAGCCGGAGAGAGGCTAGGATTGCCCGGGCGGTCTGGGGGTGCCTAACACCTTCCCCAATAGTACCCTGAGCCCCATATCCAGTTCTCTCATGTTACACGATTTTACGTGATTCCCGTGGTTTTATCGTTTCGATGGTGGAAGGACACTTTCCCATCTAGTTTTCCTTGTTTTGTACCCAAAAATAAGGTGGCAACTCTATTCAACGAGCCATCCACCCCACGTGGTGATGCACTCACACAAACACCTTTCAATTCTCTATACCTCGGCCCATCCGCCGACGGGGCTGGCGAAAACCCATGGGCTTCCGGGTGATAGCCGGATGAAAGAAAGGGTACAGGTAGAATCCAGGTCTCATGTCGATAGCCGTGTACTGGGAATCTAGATATGCAAAGGACCAAGTGTAGTGATAATGAGACCTTGTAGTCATAAGCATTATGTCTACGGACTTGCATTAAGGTATAGAGTTATGTTTATGGACCAGTGTTAAGGTACGAAAAGACAGGGATGGACAACAAGTGAAGATCAACAGAATGGTGGGAGCTTCACTGGTTGGTCATCTAGATGTTGGCTCAGAAGTCTAGCGGTTGGGTCACTCTAGTAGGAAACCTATTGGAGACTAGGAGTGGCCAGAAAAGGTGCGCAGGTGGAAGACAGTCTTGGTATTCGAATGTGTCCTTTCGGATGCCAGTTGTTGATGATTTCGAAGGTCCTTTGTAATGCTAAGATTAGGGTTTCTTATGTGCCCTATAAATAGGGTTGTAACGACTTGTAACTATGAGTGTGTGAGAAAGCTAGTTGACGGTGACACCAACATTCTTGTGGAGTAGGCAGTTGTCAAACCCCATAAAAATTCTCGCATCGCCTCCCTTTTTCTCCTTCTTCTCTTCGACCTTGTGTTCTTCCACTCACGATGAATAGTATGAGAGAGTGTGTGTTTACTTCGGTGAGCAACTTGAGGAGATGCGTATTGTTGGGACACATGATAGGTTGAGACGCACTGGATGACCAAAGGTGTGGTCATGATTTTCCCAATAATTGGTATCAAAGCTTCTAAGTCGAGAAGGGAGCATTCCTCCTTTAGCTTGTGAACTTCCTCCTTTAGCTTCTGGGCCCATTCCTATCTCATCCGTCGAGCTTTCTACTTCACAGGGCGGGCTTTCGGTTTGAGAGGTAGTCGGTGGACTGCTACCCATTCATCCAAATCGGGCATGTCTTCGTAACCCCATGCAAATACCTCCACGAATTCTCGTAGGAGTGTGAGGAGTTGTTGCTGGTAAGGCTCGGGTACCTCTTTGCTAATTTTTGTTTCTTTCTGGTGTTGTTCATCCCCAAGGTTTACAAGTTCAACTTCATCAGTAGAGGTTGTTATACCAGTGGACTCGGGCGGTTGGACCCATGGACTGACCTCTTCAAGTTCTTGATCTTGCAGGTGGGAGCCATCCAGGTCCTCCACTGATTGCTGACCCTCAAGCTGAAAGGGTGTTGGATGATGAACCTGGCAGGAGCTACATCCATGGTCTCCTAGCCAGGTGCTGGGTAGGTATACCGGCTACCAGTTAGGGATGATGCTGAACCCCGGGAAGGCTCCAGAGGAGAAGGCGACAGATTCATCGTGCTCGCCTACTTGAGGTGTGAGGCTATTGGACTTCGTCTATTGCTTTGGCCGCCTGGTGCATGAAGAGGGGGAGGGGTAGAATGCCCCTAGTTCTGCCTCGGTTGGAGGGACCAACTGCCTGGTAGATAGGAGGTTGAAACCGGGTAGAGTCTTAGATGAGGGCACAACAGGCTGGTTACGTTTACTTGTCTGAGTGACTGTAGTGGGGAAGGGGTAGAATGCCCCTAGTTCTACCCCATGATGTTGGCCAGTGTTGTGCTGGTAGAGGGCATTACCTAGACTGAGCAGGCTAGCCGGATGACAGTACCGATGACCAGATGATTCCCAGCTGTACCCTGTGATGAGCAAAACACTTGGTATGATGGACAAGCCTTGGTCGACTTGGTTGGGTTACCAAGTTGGTGGCTACTGAGGATGTAGCTGCCAGTGGACTTATGTTTGGGATGCCAAGCCCTGCTGTTGAAGGTGCGGGTTTTGGCATGAGTCGCCCAAAAGCCATTAGGCTTGTCTTTTGACTTTGATGACCTACAAGCCTGGAGGGTGCCCACCTTGGTCATTAGGTGGGTGTTGCGGCTCTAAGTTGAAGGAGATGGGGAAGGAGTGCACCTTGCTGTCCCCTTTCCTTGTACGAACTAGTTGGACACAGCATCCGTTTCCAAAGCTCCTCCCTGGAAGATGGATGATGGTGGGGGAGATTGGTGAAGGGTTAGGCCTTCACCGCCTGCCGGAGACTCTCGAAACAATTGCAGAAAACCGCCTTTTGGCTCCCGGTCTGGCTGCAGGGTGTCGTCACAAGGCTCCATGCGCCTTGACAGATAGTCAAAGGTGGCTGGGTTCTGTAGGTCGAGTGGTGAGGTGGCAGCAGTCGACTCTAGTGTCGGGCATTGCGACTCGAAGGATGCTTCGGCGACCACAGACCGTCCTGGACAATAGTAATTTTTGGCCAATATAACAATGACTTCCCCCTTCCATAGGAACTTGAGCATCCTGTGAAGGGTGGAAGGTATAATGGAGTTTTGGTGGAGGAAAGGGCGGCCCAAGATGAGGTTGTAGCTTGGGGGGATGTCCACCACATGTACCGGAACATCGAAGGCTGCTGGTCTGATGACGAGGGTAAGAACAATCTCACCTCTGGCTTCATGGAGAGTGCCATCGAACCCTCTCATTACTCGGTCCGTGGGAAGCAAGTCTTCTTCTTTGATCCCTAACTTGTGCAAGACCTGTAGTGGGCACAAGTTTAGCCCTAATCCATCATCAATCATGACCATGGGGATGCACAGGTCCTTGTACTATACCCGGATGTACAAGAATTGGTTGTGATCAGTCCCGACTGGTGAGAGGTCCAAGTCTGAGAACTAGACGAAAGATGGGACTGTCATTGTTGCCACCATCCCTTCTATGGCTCTGGGAGCGAGGCCTTGGTTCACTTTTGCCACCTGTAGTGCCCTAAGGAGGGTTTCCCAGTGCTTGGTGGATGACTGGAGTAGATCCCATAGTGAGATATCTGCTGGTATCCCCCGCAGCTAGACTGACAAGTCTGTGGGTGGTAGTGAGTGGGCAGCTAGTGAAAGTGAGGCGGCCACCGGTGAAGCAAGCACGATTGACGGTTGGCTTGGCACTCTTGGGATGGAGGTCCCCTCATGGTGCAGCTTTGGTTGATATACTTGGCCGGACTTGGTTATAGCCGTGCATGCGGATGGCTGTTGTTGGAATGGGGTGGGAGTTGGAGAGACGATTGCCTCCTTACCCTTATGCTGCTCAAAGGTTGATGTGGCTGGAGCAGATAGCGTGAACTACTGCCTTGCCAAACGCGCTAGGAGTGGCACTGGGGCTGTAGCTATTGAAGCGATTGCACTGGTTGGAGTGCTGGCCGAGGGACTAAGATTGGCCACCGGGACTTTGGGGACTGAGGGCACCGCAGAGATGGCTGCCCTCACCAGGGTGGCTGGTGAGTAGAGGATCACCTTGGGTCGGGCTGGGACGGCTGTCCTGGTGCCCGACACCCCTGATGAGTTAACCACTGGCGCCACCCGAACAAAGGGTCTTTTGGAAGAAGGGGATGGCCCTTCTGTTGTGAAGACTTCCTCCTCCTTCGGTGGTTGTGGACTGTGAAGTCAGAGGACTAGAGTTGCTGGTAGTACGACTGAAGCTCCTCGAGCATTGGCGGGTTGTGGGCCGGACGGATGAGGTTGACCGGGTTCAGCCAGGTGGTTTTGGATTCCAGCGGTCGTGTTGAAGGGAGGGATCACCTTGTCCCTTGCCCGTGTCTAGTTGAATACATGGATGCCATCTCTTGTTACTAGAATCTGGGAGGATAGTGTTCACTCGAGTGTTCTCTGCATGGTTTGGGAAAGTCTACTGGCTCAGCTCGGGCGATGTGGGAGGTTATTGAAGCTCGATGGTTCCTGAGTCGATAAGACATTGGATGGCTTGTCTACGCTCGATAAGACAATGGTCGGTCGTGTGGCCTGTAGATCGGTGATACTCGCAGTATTGCTGCAAGTTGTACCAAGGGGAAGAATAGCTAGGGGTGGTCTGATAGGAGGGAGCGTGAGCAACGTCTGCACCCTGCGGAACACCTGACTCAGTGGTTCCGAGAGCGGTGTGTACTTCGTTACGCGCAGTTGCTGCATCAGCGTAGGTGGTTGGCGTGGTTGCTGTTGGATGGGGCACTATTGGTTAGCACCCGTTTGGCCCCCATTTTTCCCTTGGTTCCTTTGACGGGAGGATCCTGGGGCTATTGCCTGCCATTGCCATGACATCGGCGGCTTTGATGCGGCTGCCGGTGGTGGAGCCCCTGGCCTCCAAGGCTGTTGATTTGGGGCTGCTCGGGCTGTGTAGATCGGTTACTGAACTAGGGTGATGGCCAGCAGACGATACTCCTGGGCCAGAGCGTACACTTGTTGTAGCTAATAAGGCGGGGGCACGGCTGCTACGATCGTGATGGGAGACGATTGCTACGATTGTGACGGGAGATGGCTGTGCGTTGTCGTTCCTCCAGAAGCTGCGATTGTTGCCCCCATTATCGCCTATTGTTGGTGGCCTAGGATAGATGTTTCCTCCACTGTTGGCTCCAAAGGGGAGGGCTGAGAATCTTCCCGACTTCAGAAAACCCTACAGGTGGTTGCCGGCTTTGATCAGTAGTGAGAATGTGGTGTACAACTGAATGCACAGGAGCACTGCCAGTGATGGCTGGGCACCCTGTACAATCATGTCTAGGGAATCTTCCTCAGTTGGCTTGTCCTGGATTTGGGACGCCAAGGCCCTCCATCTGCCCACGTAGCTACTGAATGTCTCATTTTCATGTTGGTAGAGGCTATGGAGGTCTTCCAACTTGGGTGCCAGGTCCAAGTTGTACGCGTACTGTTCTTGGAACATGTACGCCAGTTGCTCCCAGGTGTAGACTTTTGTCAAGTCCAAGGACATGTACCATGACAGTGCCAACCCTTGGAGGGATTTCTGGAACAGTCGGATGAGGAGCTTCTCCTCGCGCTGCAGCGCTGCCATGTCCCCACAGTAAGCCTGGAGGTGCGCGCGGGGGTCACCGTGCTCGTTGTATTTTACCAGTTCGGGCATCTTGAAGTTGGGAGGGAGCATCGCCTTTGGATAGAAACAGAGGTTTTGGAACGAACAAGAAGGTTCCGGCGGGCCAGGCCTCATGTTCTAGAAGGATGCTTCCAATTTGGCTATCCTCTGGAGTAGTTGCCCATGTAGGTTCGACATTGGGGTGGTAGTAGTGGTAGCCACCGACTGCAGCGACAGTTATGTTACATCTAGAGGTATCCAAGCATAGCAGATTCGAATGAGATTAGCATGTGTAGAAGGGGAGAAACAAGAAAGAAACCCGAGTTCAAGGCTGCCGCAGGTGGACGCCTTGCTAGGGTTCCAAACGCGCCCAAACATGCCCAAATCGCAAATGCAAACAAGATTTAAGTGGTTCCCCAACTTGGATACGTCCATGGGTGTCTCTTCTTGGGTTCTTCACTATCTTCAAATAGTGGAGTATAAGAGAAAGAGGAAAGGGAAGAGAGGGATGGCCAACGCACCTAGGGTTGGCTTGGCCTCCTCACACAAAGCTCCTCTCGATACAAAATGATCTCACAAAAAACCCTAATTACTCATTTGGGCATTTGGATGGCCTTATATAATGGCTAATCATCCATGACAAAAATATCCTTACAAACATAATAAGATTCAAGACACATTCAAGAAATCTCCAGCTTGTCTTGAATCAACCTCCACTTAAAACCGAAAGAGAGAAGGAGAGACACCAACCAAAGGACCTCGAAGGGTTAGCTGCAACAGTAGACATTTAGTAAGTCCAAGCAATGCTTGAACTTACTCTCCACAATGCCCTTGGTGAACACATCAGCTGGATTATCTTTAGTGCAAATCTTTAGAATTTTGATCCTGTCTTCATTTCTGAGGAAATGAAACATAACATCAATATGTTTAGTTCTATCATGAAAAACATTATCTTTAGCAAGACAAATAGCATTGAGACTATCACAATATATATCTGCCTTATCAATTTGCCAACCCAAATCGCCAAGTAAGCCTTTCAGCCAAATTTCCTCTTTTGCAACCTTGGTCATTGCAACATACTCAGCCTCTATCGTAGATAGTGAAACTGTAGGCTGTAGAGTTGATTTCCAACTCACAACTAACCCTACAAAAGTGAAGACATATCTAGACAGAGATCTCCTTTTATCAATATCACCTGCAAAATTTGAATCAGTGTATCCAGCCATATTACAAGCTTGATCAGCACCATACATCAGCCCAATCTCCTAAGCTCCCTTCAGGTACCTGAATATCCTTTTAACAGCCTTCCAATGTTCCCTGCTCGGATTGGACATGAACCTACTGACAACAGATAAAGGATAAGCCAAGTTAGGTCTAGTACATAGCATAGCATACATCAGGCTTCCAACAGCCTGCGCATAGGGGACTCTTTGCATATCAAGCTTCTCTGCATCTGATTGTCGACACATGGCTGACGATAGTTTGAGATTCCAGCTATATTACAAGCTTGATCAGCACGATACATCAGCCCAAACTCCTAAGCTCCCTTCAGGTACCTGAATATCCTTTTAATAGCCTTCCAATGTTCCCTGCTCGGATTGGACATGAACCTGCTGACAACAGATAAAGGATAAGCCAAGTCAAGTCTAGTACATAGCATAGCGTATATCAGGCTTCCAACAGCCTGCGCATAGGGGACTCTTTGCATATCAAGCTTCTTTGCATCTGATTGTGGACAAATGGCTGATGATAGTTTGAGATTCCTGTCATAAGGAGTAGATATGGCTTTCCATGAAGCCATTCCAAATCTATACAAGATCTTTTCAATATACTTGGATTGATTCAGAAATAACTTCCTTGAAGTTCTATCACGCTGAATCTCCATACCAAGTATCTTCCCAGTAGGACCTAGATCTTTCGTCTCAAACTTAGATTTCAGTGTGTCCTTCAACTCCTGTATCAAATCAATATTCTTTGCAGCAATTAATATGTCATCAACATATAGCAACAAATAGACATATGTGTTATCAAACAAGGGTTTCACATAAACACATGAATCAAAATTGCTGTGATGGAAACCAACTGAAGTAATAAAGGAATCAAATCTTTTATACCATTGTCGTGGAGATTGCTTAAGTTCATACAGGGACTTATCTAATTTGCAAACCATATTTGACCTGTTCTTCACAGATAACCTAGGTGGTTGTTCCATCCAAATGTCTTCTTCCAAATTTCCATGTAAGAAAGCTATCTTGACATCCATTTGTTCAAGTTCTAAATCACAAGCTGCAATAATAGCCAAAAGAACTTTGATGGATGTAGGACGTACCACAAGAGCAAAAACGTCATGAAAATCAATGCCTTCTTTCTGGGAGTAGCCTTTGGCGACAAGTCTTGCTTTAAATTGAACTCCTTGGTTGCCTTGTGTCCCAACATTCTTCTTGAAGACCCATTTGCAACCTACAACATTTCTACCATGAGGACGCTTCACTAAAGTCCAAGTTTGGTTCTTATGGAGGGACTGAAGCTCCTCTTTCATGGCTGTCACCCATAGGCTAGCATCTAGATCCTTCACAGTAGCTTCATATGTGGAGGGTTCTGTAGAATCCTCCACCTCAATAGCTACTTGTAGAGCAAAAGCAATCAAATTGCTATAGCCATACCTAATGGGAGGATAGACATCTCTTCTAGGTCGGTCCTTTCCAATTGTCCTAAGTGGTAGCTCCTCCACCTCTTCCTCTCTATTGTCAACCTCCTACAAATTCTCAATATCATCATTTTCCTTGGTCTCACCATGCTCAGGACTGCATGGCAGTGTCAAGGGTAGCTCCACCTGATTAGGTGTGGAGTGATGCAATTCTGGTGATTCTCCCAATGCTGATTTATCTGAGGTCTGCAACATAAATTTTTCAACAAAAGTAACATCACGACTATGAATTACTTTACTTGAGTCAGCATCATAAATTCTATACCCTTTTATTCTAGTACCATAGCCAACAAATATACCTTTCTTAGCCCTTGGTTCCAACTTACCATTGTTGACATGATAATAAGCTGGACACCCAAATATCTTCAACTTGGAGTAATTTGCAGATCTGTTCATCCAGAAAGGGAGACCTGTTCACTAGAAAGGAAGCTGTGTTGATAGTTTCTGCCCAAATTTTCTTTTCCAAATTTGCATGTGACAACATGCAACGTGCCTTCTCAAGGAGTGTTCTATTCAGCCTTTCTGCCATTCCATTCTGCTGAGGTGTGTGTCTGATTGTATAATGTCTTGTGATGTCTTCTAACTTGCAAAAGTTCTCAAATTCATGAGAACAAAATTCCAGGCCATTATTTGTTCTTAGATACTTCACTTTCCTATCTGTCTGGTTTTCAACTTGCAACTTCCACTGCTTGAAGCAAGCAAATGCCTCATTCTTATGCTGCATAAAGAAAACCCAACTCATCCTAGAATAATCATCAATAACAGATAAGAAGTATCTAGAACCTGCAAAAGAAGACTGCCAAGATGGTCCCCAACAATTTGCATGGACATAATCAAGTACTCCCTTGGAAGTATGCTGTCCACGCCCAAAAGACACTCTCTTCTACTTCCCATATGCATAATGTTTGCACATATCAATGCATGCAAACTTGTGCCCAGCGAACATGCTCATGCTACTCAATTTCTGCGTACCTTTCTGCCCCAAATGCCCCATCCTAGAGTGCCAAATGACAAAAAGATTTTGCTAATCAGATGTAGATGTGGCTACTATTCCTACAATTGGAGTGCCTTGCAAAATATACAACGGACCAGACTTAGCTCCTTTCATTACAACTAGTGAGCCTTAAAGACATTAATCTTTCTATCACCCCCTAAATATCTATAGCCCTTTACATCAAGAGCCATCAAGGAAATCAAGCTCTTCCCCAAATTTGGGACGTGCCATACGTCCTCTAGAGTTCTAATAGTCCCATCATGCAATTTAAAACTAATAGTGCTAACACCTACACGGGTACATACATCATCATTGGCCAAGGTAACTTGGCCTACCTCTACCTGCTCGTAGGTGTCAAAATACTCCCTAGTTGAAGTCATATGATGTGATGCACTTGAATCCAAAATCCAATGGCTATTGGAATATACACTGCAACAAACAGTAAGGGAAAAATCACCTTTAGAGGCTGAATCTTCTGCAACAACTGCTTTCCCTTTACCTTTCAACTTGGGACAATTGGCTTTCCAGTGGCCTTTTTCTTTGCAATAGTTGCAAGTATCTTTAGAATACTTGCCCCTAGACTTGCTTCTGCCTTTGCCCTTGTTATTGAACTATTTCTGGCTTCTTCCTCTAATTTCCTACTGATGTACTGACAAGCCTGAGCCACTGGCTTCACCTGTACCATGCTTACTATATGCCTTGGCTCTCTTGAATGGAGGTTAGATCTCACCTCCTCCAGGGTAATAGAATCCCTGCCAACAACACAAGACTGCATAGAATTTTCAAATGACAAAGGCAAAGAACATAAGAGAATGAGAGCGGCATCCTCATCTTCAATGGTAACACTTATGAGAAGTACATTTAGCTGATCTAAATGTTGTTTCAGTAGTGTACCCTCCTTCATCTTCATAGAAAACAGTCTTTGTTTCAATAGCAGTTTGTTTGTCAGTGACTTGGTCATATAAAGTGACTTCAGTTTCTGCCACAGTCCCAAAGATGTACTCTCATTAGCAACTTCAATTATCACTTCATCTAACAGGCTAAGAAAAATGGTAGAATGCGCTTTCTCCTCCTGTTGAGCATATTCTGTGGAATTCTTATCAAGATCTAATTACTTATTCAATGGAGCCCAAATGCCATGCTGTTTCAGCAATGCTCTCATCTTGATTTGCCACAGACTAAAGCCATTTTTCCCATTGAATTTATCAATCTTCATTCCAGGAGTAGACATGATTTCAAGTAGCAAATTTCACAAGCACACACGAATTCAAATGAAGCAAGTATACAACAAAAAACTTCCACCAAAAATAGTTCAAATGGATTCAAGCCACAAGTGAACCCCAAAAAACAATATGGCGCCCAAATATGGAAAGTAGCAGATTTTTTAACAAAAAATGCCAAGGACTATATCTGATGCTATGATCTACAAAAAATCCCCAAATTTCTTCCATAAACACAACACAATATGAGGAAGGATCAGAGGGCTTACGGTCGTATTCCAGCAAGTGGAATACCAAGCGCATGGGTTGGCATCCAAGGGTGTTAGGCTGGTGCGCGGCTAGCGCGGCGGTGGCGGTAGGCTGCTACTCCTTGCGCCAACTCTTCCCTGGGGCGAATACACGGCCAAAACTCCTTGAACAAGCTTTGATACCACTTGTTACGTCCAGAGGTATCCAAGCACAGTAGATTCGAATGAGATTAGCACGTGTAGAATGGAAGAAATAAGAAAGAAACCCGAGTTCAAGGTTGCCGCAGGTTGGACACCTTGCTAGGGTTCCAAAAGTGCCCAAACACGCCCAAATCGCAAATGCAAATAGGATTTACGTGGTTCCCCAACTTAGGTACGTTTACGGGTGTCTTTCCTTGGGTTCTTCACTATCTTCAAATGGTAGAGTACAAGAGAAAGAGGAAAGGGAAGAGAGGGATGGCCAATGCACCTAGGGTTGGCTTGGCCTCCTCACACAAAGCTCCTCTTGATACAAAATGATCTCAACAAAAACCCTAATTACTCATTTGGGCATTTGGATGGCCTTATATAATGGCTAATCATCCATGACAAAAATGCCCTTACAAACATAATAAGATTCAAGACACATTCAATAGGTTGAAAGAACTGACCTGCCAGGGGAGTGGTGACAATGTCATATTCTTCAGTATGCGGCATCTCTAGGACACAGATAGTTGGTTGGGTGGGATTACTGAACTAATCCCTTGCTATTGGTAGCGGGCCAGCTAATGAGCCAGGAGAGTTTGCTCAAAATGTCTCGGCTGGGGCGGCTGGAAGGTGTCGGCCCCTTCTATCCCCTCCATATTTGAGGGCGGTTGGTAGGATGGGCCGGTGTTCCGCGTGGGAACTGGCCTGTCACCTTTAGTTCCAGCAGTTGGAGAAGTGGGCGGTGCAGGGTGCGACATGACATTGTCGAATGCCACAGCGACAGGCTGGTTAGGTGCCCAAGGGAGATCCACGCCTCCAGCAGGTACAATGATCGGCCTGGTGAAGTTTGTCCTGGTGACAACAGGAGGTGGTGGGCTGAAGGCCACGGACAGTGACATGGAGGCCGCCATAGTGACTGAGGGGGAAGTTCCGGATGCAGTAGCAAAACCTGTGGCCATCTTGCTTGTGAACAGGGGGAGCCAACGAGATCTGGAGTTGCGAGGTCGAACTGCAAAGGTTTGCAAGGAGAATCTACAAAGAGAACCAAAGACGGTTGATTTGGTTCGATGCACTTGAAAGCAGCTTCGCTTAGTAAATGCGACATGGACACTAAAAATCCTATCGGGAAATGAAAGGTTGACTATAAAAGAGCTGTACGAGCGAGAGTCTGAGTCACTTAATTGATAAAATGCAGTGAGTCTCCCTAGTGGAGTTGCCAAAAATTTGTACCATCTTTTTCATCCGGCTATCACTTGGAAGCCTATGGGGTTCTACCGGCTTTGTTGGTGGATGGGTTGAGGTACAGAGAATTGAAAGGTGATTGTGTGAGCGTATCACCACATGGGGCGGATGGCTCATTAAATGGAGTCGCCACCTTATTTTTGCATAGAAAACAAGGAAAACCGTATGGGGAAGTATTCTTTTGCCATCAAAATGGTGAAAACCACAAAAATGATATAAAACTGTGTAAAACTATGCGAAAAATGAGAGAACTAGATACAAGACTCAAGGTACTATTAGGGAAGGTGTTAGACACCCCCAGATAGCACGAGAAATCCCAGACTCTCTCTCGCTCTAAAAACGGAAAATGACGACAATCAGCTCGGTCAAACACGGCCTCATCCTTGAAGACTTTCCAGGGCATCAGGAGGAATAGTCCTATTCCTTATGGTAAAGCAAGTGAGGGTCAACCAATGTGAAGATTCACACGGGATTTGGTGATAAAGGGGAGAGAAAAAGGCATGGCGGTCACCATTACGGACCGTTCGACTGAAGAGCCAAAGGTTTGGCGAGATAGCCGACTGGAACGTTGGCTTGTCGGGTAAGGGTACCGGTTGCCGCATGACATTCCGCCTCTCTTACTGGGGACAAGAGTTCATGTACCCAGTTTGGCTAGGGTCAGCAAGGACTCATGCTGACGGCCTCATCTCGGAAGCCTTTCCGGGGCATCGGGAGAGCAGCTTTGCTTCTCCCAGTAAAGGAGAACTATTGGGGTGTACATACTCATACACCCGGACAATTGGCATCAGCAAGGATGCATGCCGACGGCCTCATCCCGGAAGCCTTTTCGGGGCATCGAGAGAGCAGCTTTGCTTCTCTTGACAAGATAAGCGGGAAATAGGTGAAACGTGGCTATGGACGTGTGTACCATGTCTTTCATCCGACTATCACCCGGAAGCCCATGGGTTTCGGTCGGCTCCACCGGTGGATGGACCGAGGTACAGAGAATTGAAAGGTGATTGTGTGAACACATCGCCACGTGGGGTGGATGGCTCATTGAACGGAGTTGCCACCTTATTTTTGGGTAGAAAACAAGGAAAATCGGATGGGGAAGTGTCCTTCCACCATCAAAACAATAAAACCATGAGAATGATGTGAAATTGTGTAACGATATACGAAACATGAGAGAATTGGACACGGGGCTCAGGGTACTGTTGGGGAAGGTGTAAGGCACCCCCAGACAGCCCAGGCAATCTTGGCCTCTCTCTGGCTCTAAAACAGAAAACCATGACAGTCAACTCGGCCAAACGTCGCCTCATCTTGGAAGTCTTTCCAGGGGATCGAAAAATTCTCTGGTGACCGGGAATCGCCCGGGTGTACATACTCATACACTCGGATGGTCGACGTCAGCAAGGATGCATGCCGACGGTGTCATTCCAGAAGTCTTTCCTGGGCATCGAGAGGGTAGCCTTACTCCTCCCGGAGATTAGGAACCGTAGGGTCGTACATGCTCATACGGTCGAACGGCCAATGCTAGCAAGGATGCATGCCGGCGGCGTCATCCTAGAAGTCCTTTCGGGGCATCGGGAGGGTAGTCTTACTCCTGCAAGAGATCGGGAACCGTTGGGTCATACATGCTCGTACGCCTGAACGGCCGACGCTGGTAAGGATGCAAGCCGGCGACGTCATCCCGGAAGCCTTTCGGGGGAATCAGGAGGGTAGTATTATTCCTCCTGGGGATCGGGAACCGTCAGGTCGTATATGCTCGTATGCTCGAATGGCCGACGCCGGCAAAGATGCATGCCGGCGGCATCATCCTGGAAGCCTTTCCAGGGCATCGGAAGGGTAGTCTTACTCCTCCCGAAGATTAGGAACCATCTGGTCGTACATGCTCGAACGCCCAAACGGTCGACGCCAGTAAGGATGCATGCCAGCGGTGTCAACTCGAAAGCCTTTCTAGGGCATCAGGAGGGTAGTCTTACTCATCCCAGAGATTGGGAACCGTTGGGTCGTACATGCTCATACGTCTGAATGGCTGACGCCGGCAAGGATGCATGCCGGTGGCGTCATCCCAGAAGCCTTTCTGGGGCATTGGGAGGGTAGTCTTACTCCTCCCAGAGATCGGGAACTATTGGGTCGTACATGCTCGTATGCCCGAACGGCCGACGCTGGCAAGGATGCATACCGGCGGCGTCATCTCGGAAGCCTTTCTTGGGCATCGGTAGGGTAGTCTCACTCCTCCGGAGATCGGGAACTGTTGGGGTGTACATACTCATACACCCAGACAGTTGGCATCAGCAAGGATGCATGCCGGCGGCCTCATCCCAGAAGCCTTTCCGGGGCATCGAGAGAGCAGCTTTGCTTCTCCCGACGAGATAAGCGGGAAATAGGTGAAACGTGGCTGTGGACATGTGTACCATATCTTTCATCTGACTATCACCCGAAAGCCCATGGGTTTCGGCTGGCTCCGCCGGTGGATGGACCTAGGTACAGAGAATTGAAAGGTGATTGTGCGAATGCATCGCCACGTGGGGTGGATGGCTCATTGAACGGAGTCGCCACCTTATTTTTGGGTAGAAAACAAGGAAAACCGGATGGGGAAGTGTCCTTCTACCATCAAAACAATAAAACCACGAGAATGATGTGAAATTGTGTAACGATATATGAAACATGAGAGAACTGGACACGGGGCTCAGGGTACTGTTGGGGAAGGTGTTAGGCACCCCCAGATCGCCTAGGCAATCTTGGCCTCTCTCCGGCTCTAAAACAGAAAACCAAGACAGTCAACTCGGCCAAACGTGGCCTCATCTTGGAAGTCTTTCTAGGGGATCGAAAAATTCTCTAGTGACCGGGAACCGCTCGGGTGTACATACTCATACACTTGGATGGTCGACGTCAGCAAGGATGCATGCCGACGGCGTCATTCTAGAAGTCTTTCCGGGGCATCGAGAGGGTAGCCTTACTCCTACCGGAGATTAGTAACCGTAGGGTTGTACATGCTTGTACGGCCGAACGGCCAATGCTAGCAAAGATGCATGCCGGCGATGTCATACCAGAAGTCTTTTTGGGGCATCGGGAGGGTAGTCTTACTCCTGCAAGAGATTGGGAACCGTCGGGTCATACATGCTCGTACGCTCGAACGGTCGATGCCGGTAAGGATGCATGCTGGCGGCGTCATCCCGGAAGTCTTTCAGGGGCATCGGTAGGGTAGTCTTATTCCTCCTGGGGATCGGGAACCGTCAGGACATATATGCTCGTACGCTCGAATGGCTGACGCCGGCAAACATGCATGCCAGTGGCATCATCCCGGAAGCCTTTCCAGGGCATCGGGAGGGTAGTCTTACTCCTCTCGAAGATCAGGAACCATCTGGTCGTACATGCTCGTACGCTCAAATGGTCGACGCCAGCAAGGATGCATGCTAGCGACGTCATCTCGAAAGCCTTTCCAGGGCATCGGGAGGGTAGTCTTACTCGTCCTGGAGATCGGGAACCGTTGGGTTGTACATGCTCATACGTCCGAATGGCTGACGCCGGCAGGGATGCATGCCGGCAGCGTCATCCCAGAAGCCTTTCCGGGGCATCGGGAGGGTAGTCTTACTACTCCCAGAGATCGGGAACTGTTGGGTCGTACATGCTCGTACGCCCGAACGGCCGACGCCGGCAAAGATGCATACCGACGGCGTCATCTCGGAAGCCTTTCCTGGGCATTGGTAGGGTAGTCTCACTCCTCCCGGAGATTGGGAACCATCGGGGTGTACATACTTATACACCCGGATAGTTGGAATCAGCAAGGATGCATGTCGACAGCCTCATCTCGGAAGCCTTTTTGGGGCATCGAGAGAGCAGCTTCGCTTCTCCCAACGAGATAAGCAGGAAATAGGTGAAACGTGGCTATTGACGTGTGTACCATCTCTTTCATTTGACTATCACCCGGAAGCCCATGGGTTTCGGCCAGCTCCGTCGGTGGATGGACCGAGGTATAGAGAATTGAAAGGTGATTGGGCGAATGCATCGCCACGTGGGGTGGATGGCTCGTTGAACGAAGTCGCCACCTTATTTTTGGGTAGAAAACAAGGAAAACTGGATGGGGAAGTGTCCTTCCACCATCAAAACAATAAAACCACGAGAATGATGTGAAATTGTGTAACGATATACGAAACATGAGAGAACTGGACATGGGGCTCAAGGTACTGTTGGGGAAGGTGTTAGGCACCCCCAGACAGCCCGGGCAATCTTGGCCTCTCTCTGGCTCTAAAACAGAAAACCATGACAGTCAGCTCGGCCAAACGTGGCCTCATCTTGGAAGTCTTTCCAGGGGATCAGAAAATTCTCTAGTGACCGGGAACTGCCCAGGTGTACATACTCATACACTCGGATGGTTGACGTTAGCAAGGATGCATGCTGACGACATCATTCCAGAAGTCTTTCCGGGGCATCGAGAGGGTACCCTTACTCCTCCCGGAGATTAGGAACCGTAGGGTCGTACATGCTCGTACGGCCGAACGCCCAATGCTAGTAAGGATGCATGCCGGCGGCGTCATCGCAGAAGTCTTTTCGGGGCATTGGGAGGGTAGTCTTACTCCTGCAAGAGATCAGGAACCGTCGGGTCATACATGCTTGTACGCCCGAACGGTCGACGCCGGTAAGGATGCATGCCGGCGGCGTCATCCCGGAAGCCTTTCGGGGGCATCGGGAGGGTAGTTTTATTCCTTCTGGGGATTGGGAACCGTCAGGTTGTATATGCTCGTATGCTTGATTAGCCGACGCCTGCAAAGATGCATGCCGGTGGCATCATCCTGGAAGCCTTTCCAGGGCATCGGGAGGGTAGTCTTACTCCTCTTGAAGATTAGGAACCATCTAGTCGTACATGCTCGTACACCCAAACGGTCGACGCCAGCAAGGATTCATGCCAGCAGCGTCATCTCGAAAGCCTTTCCAGGGCATCGAGAGGGTAGTCTTACTCCTCCCGGAGATCGGGAACCATTGGGTCGTACATGCTCATACGTTCGAATGGCTGACGCCGGCAAGGATGCATGCCGGCGGCATTATCCCAGAAGCCTTTCCGTGGCATTGAGAGGGTAGTCTTACTCCTCCCAGAGATCGGGAACTGTTGGGTCGTACATGCTCGTACGCCTGAACGGCCGACGCCAGCAAGGATGCATGCCAGCGGCGTCATCTCGAAAGCCTTTGTTGGGCATCGGTAGGGTAGTCTCACTCCTCTCGGAGATCGGGAACCGTCAGGTCGTACATGCTCACACTCCCGAACGGCTGACGCCAGCAAAGATGCATGCCGGTGGCGTCATCCCGAAAGCCTTTCTGGGGCACCGGGAGGGTAGTGTCACTCCTCCCGGAGATTGGGTACCGTCAGGTCGCACATGCTCATACGCCTGAACGACCGACGTCGACAAAGATGCATGTCGGCGGTGTCATCCTAGAAGCCTTTTCGGGGCATCGGGAGGGTTGTCTTACTCGTCTCGGCGAGATATGTGGGAAATGGGTATAACAGTTAAAACACGTGGGGAATCTGCGAGTTTCCAAGTAAAAGGGCCCGACAAAGGGGTCGTGATCGTACCGAACTCGACCATACCGGGTGGATTCACCTGGCTGAGAGGGAGTTTGCCAGTACCTTCAAAAACATTTCTGAAGGAATGACACCCGGGCATGTCCTCTGACCTTTCCCTTCTGTGGGGAAGGTGCAGCATGGTCGAGGCTCAAGAAAAACATCACCAAATCGTATTGAAAATGACGAGGAAGGAGGGGCTTACCTATAGGGAGTCGTCGACGGTGATCGGAAGTCCTCGCTCTGGTGTGATGAGAGGGCATCAGGGCTCTGAGCAGCTCTTCTCCTTTAGAACCTTCAACTAGTTGTCTGAAAAGCCGTGAGAAGCGTCTCTAGCGTCTTTTCAAAGGGGTGGAAGCCTGCCGAATGGGGTGGAAGGTCCCCTTTTTATAAGGGATTACCTTCCTTCTTTCGGGGGATCCCTGGATGGAACCCGGCATATGTCTCGGTTCAATCATGCGATCGGTGTGATTGATTGATTACGAGATTTAAGTGATTAAATCTCATCGTATCCTTCTAATCAATTCGGCTTGCCTTTTCAGGTAGCTAACTAGCAACCGCCGTGTGATAAGCAGATGTCGGCTGGATGGGATCGGGGTCCGCCAAGAACTTTTAGCTGGTGATTCAGGGGAATAGGCTGTATCAGATAGCCGAAGCTTTGCATCGGCTAGGAGTCTGGCTGCCATGTGTTTATCCTGGAGGTTGGACAGGGCATGTCGATGAACAGACTTGCACGTTGGTGGGAGAGTTAAAGGTCGGCCATTGGGGCGTTTTATCGGTGTGCTGGTAGTCGGCTGGTTGGTTTTACCCGGCCACCTCATAAGGGTGGAGCATGTGTACTTAGCTGGGGGAATCTGGGGAGCTGGCCAGCCACCCAATCAACCTATTTAAGCATGGGTCAATAGGGAGCTGGCTGCCGAGGTTGGATATCAGCATGCCGGCAGTGGCCCGGCTGGCCGCTTGATCGACCTGTTTACACATGGGCCAACAGGGAGCTGGCTGCCGGGGTTGGATAACGGCATGCCGGCGGCAGGTGATGAGGTTGTATGACCTATTTAAGCACGGTGGTCAACAGAATGCCCCTCCCTAGGCGAGGTTGTATGACCTCGGTGGAAGGAAACCGATGTCCTAGGGTTGAATGGCCCTCCATGCATGAGTGGTAAGCCCTACGAGGTTTCACACTTTGTGAACATCCATTGCTGGTTATGAAATAGAGTTGGGCTTACACTCTCGATCACCTAGCTGGGAGAGGCCATAAGGGGGTGTTGGGCTTAGTTGGCTAGTTGTACAGTAGCCACCTTGTGGGTGCCGGCAGCCGGTGATGAGGTGAAAGGCCTTCACGTGCTGCTTTCGAAAGTTTTCGTCGGCGTAGTGAATAGTCACGTCGTACTTTCCTTGATTCTTGAGTTGAGCCGGCTGGTTGCATGGCAGCCACCTTGTGGGTGCAGGCAGCTGGGTGATAGTGTGGAAAGCCTTCATGTGCTGCTTTTCGAAAGTTGTCGTCGACGTAGTGAATAGTCACGTTGTACTTTCCTTGATTCTTGACCCTAGTCGGCTGGTTGCACGGTAGCCACCTTGTGGGTGCTAGCAGCCGGGTAATGAGGTGGAAAGGGCTTCATGTGCTGCTTCCGAAAGCGGTCGTCGGCGTAGTGAATAGTCACATCGTACTTTCCTTGATTCTTGACCTTAGTCGGCTGGTTGCACGGTAGCCACCTTGTGGGTGCCGGCAGCCGAGTAATGAGGTGGAAAGGCCTTCACGTGCTGCTTCCGAAAGCGGTCGTCGACGTAGTGAATAGTCATGTCGTACTTTCCTCGATTCCTGAGCTTAGCCAGATGGTTGCGTGGCAGCCACCTTGTGGGTGCTGGCAGCCATGTGGTGAGGTGGGAAGCTTTCACGTGCTGCTGCCGAAAGCCATCGTCGAGCAGTGAACAGTCACATCACTTGCAGTTGTCAGGAATTGATCAGCTTTCTTGGCTTCCGTTCGACCGGTTTTTGAATCAGCTGCTGCATGGTTTGCAGGAATCCGGGTGATGAGGTTTTCCTATAAAAAGGGAGGTGAAGCCGTCTGAAATCTTTCATATCTTCTTCTCATTTTCTCCTTCGCTGGTTTCTTCTTCCCACTTTTTTTCTTCACCCTTCCTTTTCTTCAACGTTCCAATGCCTCAGATCGAGAACGTCACGGGCCACGTCTGGCGGTCGGTTGCCGTGTTCGTGCGATAGTGGCTTGAGACTTTGCCTCCGTACCTGAAGGATCTGCCGGTGGAGGAGCTCGCCAGTCTCGACCGGGTAGAGGGCGTTCATTTACAGGTTTTCTACTTGCTTATGGATGGGGGCTGTGATTCCCCTTTTGTTGAGGCCATTCCTGATGGTGGCTATCAGAGTGGCGCGGGGACCTGGACGCCTCCATTTCACCGGCCTGGACGTCTTCACCCCTTTGTTGAGCCTCCCTTAGAGTATTGGCGACATCAACGTGGCAGTTGCTGCGGAAGCCGGCTCGGACCAGCGGGTGGTCAAGGCTCGTGACCTGAACCCAGTTGCCCACCTCGTCTCCTTTATCCTCAACAACATGATCCTACTGAAGGGAGGACATTGGGACGAGATTAGCGTGGTGACATACCTCTAGACTTTCACGGTGGTATCTGGTTGCCAGGTGAACTGGGCGGCGGTGGTTCGACGCCAGATGCAGAGCGTGGTCTACCAGGGTCAGCGGCCTCCTAGCCAATTGCTGTTCGGTGAGGCCATGGTTGAGCTGGTAGGCTTCTTGCACATCTCGACCGGTAGCTGATAGAAGGTCCCGCTCCAGACCCGGCCCATCACGTCGGTCGATCTTGGTCGTTACAAGAGGCTTGCTTCTAAGCGGGCTAGTTCGTCTGCCGGGACATCTAGTGGGCCATCGACTAGGCGTTGGCCGACTACTTCTACTGCTGCTTTGCCATTCATCGGTGGAGTTCCGGGTCATAGTGCGGTTGCCGGTGCATCTACCATAGAGTCCCTGTTGAGCGACTATTTGCGCATGGCGATGGACCACCTCAGCGCCTGGGACGACGTCCTTGTGTGGTTGATGAACCACGACGACCAGCTGGTTGGCTTGCCGGAGCGGTTGGAGGCTTGGGACATTGAATGGGAGCGCTGAAAGTTCGAGTGTCGAAGGTTCGGGTGCCAGAGGGATAGCGACGCGGACTAACCTTCTGTACCCTACACTGTTTTTTTTTTTTTTTTTTGTAATCGAAACGTATTATCCTCAATGCAAATCACGTTTTTCAAAAGAGAAAATGCGCCCTATGTGGATCTTGCACGTAAGAACATTCGCCTATATTCCTGTAGTAAAGTGCATGGGAGTGATACGAGGAGGGTATTTACGACGTGGCAGAGATGCCAGCTACCAGCATAAGCCAGGTCGTTATAGCAGTGGCCGGTTGATGATACCGGATAGCCCATTGTTGCCTCCCGTTGGTTAGCCTTACCTCTATGCAATGTGGCATTTTAGCTGGATCGCGTGTAGCGGCGTCCAACTCCCTGAGTTGGATATGGCGTGGGCACACTGTTTGTTCTTCGGAATTCACTTAGCATCCCTCTAGGCACCTGCGTTTGGCGAGCAGCGGCCGGTTGATTTACCTGACAGCCCGTTGTCCTTCAACGTGACGTCTCGTCCGGCACAGGCCCTTGCTGTGGTGTCTAGCTGTCTGAGCTGGATGATGTGCGGGGGCACCTTGTTCGTTCCTGTGAGGAATGGTTAGCATTCTGTCATTGGGATGCAGTTGAGGTGCTGACTATCCTTGGGTAGCCGTGTCTAGTGAGCGGTGACCGGTTGATTTACCCGGCAGCCCGCTGTCATTCTGCGTGACATCTCGTCTGGCATAGGCCCTTGTTGTGGAATCCAGTTGTCTGAGTTGGGTGATGTGCAAGGGCATCTTTTTCGTTCCAGCGAGGAATGGTTAGCGTTCTGTCATTGGGATGCAGTTGAGGTGCCGACTATCCCTAGGTAGCCGTGTCCTGTAAACGGCAGCCGGCTGATTGACCCGGCACGCCTATTTACTTGCACACTTATTCACACCTTAGCCCCCTAGGTGGGGAGGAAGTGTCGTTTCCTCCCCTCGTCTATGAGCATAAGTAGAGATGTGTGGAGGTGTTGAGACATTCTATTATAGCCCATGCTCCTGTATTCCGCCTCGTTGGTTCTGTAAAGGCGGCGGGTGCCAAGTCTATTCATCGATGCTTCAGGAATAGTGGTACGGAAAAGGTGAGGGGACTTTTCAAATGGGTACTTGTGATGGACTCAATGGTGCTATCCGAACCTATAGGGGAATGAAAGGTGGCTCACCTCACAACAAAAGGGACCACTGGACATTCATACGGGTGTGTTTGGAAACGTGGTTCCTTTGTCCAGCGAAAATGACCATAAGGTAATCAAGACAGGTTGAGAGGAGAGATCTGAAAGCTGTCCTTCTACACATAGTCATGCTGATTCTTTCTCACAAGTTCGCTCTGGGGTGCAAAGATGATGGATAGAATCATGCGGGTCCCAGAAATGTGGGCAACGGAACTTGGGGGTGGAAGCGACTTTCAACGGGATACCAAGCCCAATGTTGCTGAGGACGCAGCTGCCAGCAGATCTTTTGTGAGGGATGCCAAGCCCTATCTTGACGACTTAGCTGGGATGTCAAGCCCTAGGACAAGAGAAAAAGGGAGAAGTGGGTGTCGACAAATGGGTTCCGGCACCCGATTGTATTGGCGGACTTCATTGGGTTGCCAAGCCTTGAATGAAAGGGATACTTGGTCAATTGTGACAAGTTGGGTATTGGACTGCCAACAGATGGTGGAATCCTAAGATCTACTCTTCCCTTACATAGGAGTCCATATACTTTTAGGAATCAGCAACAAGTAACTTTTCCTTCTTTTCTTTTTTTGCTTCTTTTCCTTTTCCTCTCTTTTTTTTCTATTGAAGAAGGATTCTAGCCACTGACTTTTCTCCTTCTCTTTTTTTTTGTTCTTTTCTATTACAAAATAGAAGATCGAAATAAGAAAATTGAATAAAAGAATGCTACTAGCCCTCCCCACGTGCTGTTGGCAAGCAAAATAACCCGACGTTGTCGCGGCTGGGTCCAAGGGGGAATACCTTACCTAGAGGGTGTCGAAGGTTGTGATCTCCCTCATTGTCGGGTGGCACTCGGGCTAGGTAAAAATGGGAGGTTGGATACTCATTCGAGGGGAGAAGTGATCTCTCGTCGGTATTTCGTAATCACTCAGAATCAGCAAAGACCATGGGGATAAGGACAAACCTAGATTACTCACTCTGTTTTGCCTTGACACCGTTGGAGCTAAAATTTTGGATGCTTAGGTTTTCGATGTAGAAATCCAGATGTAGTTGGTGTCACTCCTAGGGTCGGTAGTTCCTCCCAGAGGTCTGGATAGCACTTCTTGAGTCAGATGTGTCGCCTGCTACTGCAAACTGTTCTCACTGCCGACTATGGATGCGGCTGTCGGGTATGTCGGAGGTGGCCGTCGATGGTAGGCCAGTTGGACGGTGGAGTGTGTAAGTACTGGGGCAACAGACTATGGATGAGGGTCGGGTCGTTTGTTGGCTTCCCGGTGTTTCTTCTAGTGGACGGTGACCTAGATGTTTTGTGTTGGTGAGATGGAGGGGGGGCACGAGTACTTTCCGGCGGATGGAGACCCAGAAACCGTGCCAATTTTTGGGGTGATGGTTTGGCTAGCCTTGTCGACCCTCTTCTTCCTAGTACCAACGAGGCAGGACGATCGGAAGGAGGGACCTACCTATCGTGCATGCAAAGTGTGACAGGAGTCATGCGAGGGGATTCACCGAGGAAAGGGGCATACCTGTTTGGAGCTAACCTCTTGGTCAATTGGTGCAGCGTTAGAAGAAGACGTCAGTGGCTGGCTTGTCTGAAGGTGGCGGCTGGGATGAGCCCCGGTCGGGTACGTGATGTGCTTGTCACGTACAGCGACGGAGAGCTAGCCTCTCGATCAGCTAGTGGGGTGTTGGTCTAAGACACCAGTGGCCTACCTATTTTAAGGTGGTGGCCGTGGGGAGCTGGCCTCTTGGTCAGCTAGTGGGGTGTCGGTCTGAGACACCGGTGGCCGGCCTGTCTGAAGGTGGCGGCCATGATGAGCCCTGGTAGGGTATGTGACGTGCTTGTTACGTACAACAACGGCGAGCTGGCCTCTCGATCAACTGGTAGGGCGTCGGTTTGGGATGTTGGTGGCCAGCCTGTCTGAAGGCGGTGGCCAGCCTGTCTGAAGGCGGTGGCCGTGCTAAGCCCCGGTTGGGTACGTGATGTGGTTGTTATGTACAGTGACGGGGAGCTGGTCGCTCAGTTAGCTGGGAGGGCATTGGTCCAGGACACTGGTGGTCGGCCTGTTTGAAGGCAACGGCCATGATAAGCCCCAGTTGGGTACGTGACGTGCTTGTCATGTACGGCCACGGGGAGCTGGCCTCTCGGTCAGTTGGTGGGGCGTCGATCTGAAACGCCGGTGGCTGACCTGTCTGAAGGCGGCGACCGTGATGAGCCCTGATCGGGTACATGACGTACTTGTTACGTACAGCGATGGGGAGCTGGCCTCTCGGTCAGCTGGTCGGGCGTCAGTCTAGGACGCCGGTGGCCGACCTATTTGAAGGCGGCAACCGTGATAAGCCCTGGTCGGGTACATGATGTGCTTGTTATGTATAGCAACAATGAGCTAGCCTCTCGGTCAGCTGCGAGGGTGTCGGTTCGGGATGCCGGTGGCCAGCCTGTTTGAAGGCGGCGGCCGTGATGAGCCCCGATCAGGTTGTCTATGGGTAGAACTTCTTCAACTGCAACAAATTGACAGGACCAAACTCTTGTTGGGTGGCTTCATCAAAGAGGTAGGTGGCCCCCCCGCTGAGGGTCTTGGTGATGATGTATGGGCCATGCCAATTTGGGGAGAATTTTCCCGTGGAACCTGTTGGGAAGGTGGCGCGAAGGACTAAATCACCAGGCATGAGGAGCTGGGGATAGACTTTCTTGCCGTAAGCCCTTACCATCTTCTGCTGATATGTCTGGGCGTGGTCCAATGCTCTCAACCTTCTCTCGTCTAGGAGATTGAGTTGCAACAGGCATGATTCCGATCACTGGTCATCGGAGTCTGCTTCCTCCTTGAGGATGCGAAGGGATGGAAGCTCTACTTCCACCGGCAATACTGCTTCAGAGCCATACACCAACGAGTATGGTGTTGCTCCGGTGGCAGTCCGTAAGGATGTTCGATAGGCCCATAGTGCGTGTGGGAGGTGGTCGTGCCAATCTTTGTGTGTCCGGACCATCTTCTTGAGGATTCAGACCAATGTCTTGTTAGCTGCTTCGATTGCTTCGTTCATTTGTGGCTTGTAAGGGATGCCCTTAGGTGGCAGATACGACACTGCTCAAGGTAGCCTGTAACCTGCTTGGCTATAAAGTTGGTGCCATTGTCGGTCACCACCTTGAAGGGTATGCCATACTAGGTAACAATGTTGTTGCGCAGGAACCTCTGGGTGGCGGCTGCCGTGACTGTTTTCTAGGAAGTTGCTTCCACCCACCTGGTGAAGTAATCTATGGCCACCAGTATATACCGGTGTCCATTGGTGGCTGTCGGCTTGATCTCACCTACCACATCCAAGGCCCACATGGAGAATGGCTAAGGGGAAGCCTTGTTGTATAATTCCTTGGGGAGCGCATGGATGAGATTTCCATGAACATGGCATTGGTGACAACGATGGACGTAAGTTGTGCAGTCTGCCTCCATTGTGCTCCAGTAGTAGCCTTGGAGCATGATCTTCTTTGCCAAGAGGATCCCGTTCATGTGGCATCCACAAATACCTTCATGGATTTCCTACATAACCGTACGTGCCTCGGGCTGAGTCACACACTGGAGAAGAGTCTGGTTGTGAGACCGCTTGTAGAGCTATCCCCCATTGAAGACGTAGCTGGCCGCCAACCTGGACAGCGTACGTCGATCTTGGGTGGTAGCTTTTGATGGGAACTCTCTGGTCTCCAGGAAGGTTTGTATATCTAAATACTAGGGGTGGTCTTCTTGTTGAGAGTTCCCCAGATCGCTGTCTAGGGACTTGGGGTATTTATTGCCTAGTTCATCGACCGAGGTTGGTTCTCTATGTTGGTTGACTGTTTGCCGGTTGTTGAGGCGGCTAGCCGAATGTTTTGTTGTGGGTCTGACGTCTACCCGCCTAGGGACTTTTGTGAGGCGGTAGATGTCCTCACTGTAGGTCGGCTGGTGAAGTGTCGTGACTTCTATGGCTATGCTTCAACCTTCCATGACCGTTACCCACGATGCTAAGACGGCCAAAGCATCCGCGTATGGGTTATGCTTGCGGCCAACGTGCTGGAAGTGGACGAACTGAAAGTTGCTTGCTAATCGTAATACGAGCTCCTAGTATGGCTGGAGCTTGGGGTCTCAGGTTTTCCACCTATTGAGGGTTTGAGAGATTACTAGCATGGCATCATCGAACACGCACAGATGGGTGACCCGGAGTTCCAGTGTGAGTCATAGTCCCATGACGCAAGCCTCGTACTCTGCCTCGTTGTGCGAGCATGTGAAGAGAAGTCGCTTGGCTACGGGTAGCATCCATCCTTGGGGATCCACTAGGATGACCCCCACCTCGCGACCTTTGGTGTTGACCGCTCCATCGAAATACAGGGTATGGGGTTCCGACTGGTCAAGATTCGGCTGGTCTGGATCCGGCTCGTCAATGGTGAAGACGGGCTTGTTTGGGAATGAATCCTCCAATGGTTGATAATCTGGCAAGGGCTAGTGTGCCAGCTGGTCAGCCATGGCTTGGGTCTTCATGGATTTCTGGGATATGTACCGGATGTCAAACTCGGCAAGGAGCATTTGCCATTTTACGCACCTGCCCACCAAGGCCGGCTAGTCAAAGAGGTAGCGTAGGGGATCTAGGTTGCTAAGCAACAAAACCGGATAGACCACCAGGTAGTGTCGCAGCTTTTTCATGGTCTAAACCAATGAGAGACAATATTTTTCTATCAGTTCATACCGTTCCTCTACCTCGGTAAATTTCTTACTAAGGTAGTATATGGCTTGCTTGATTCTACCGGTAGTATCATGCTGGCCCAGCACTATGCCCATGGAAGAAGCCGTGACCGACATGTATAGGAAGAGCGGCCGCCTGGGATGAGGTGACACGAGAACCGATGGCTGGGACAGCTACCGCTTGATGTGGTCGAAGGCGACTTGGCATTCTGTTGTCCATGCGAAGCTGGCATTTTTCTTCAACAACTTGAAAAAGGGTTCGCAAATCAGCGTGAGGCATGAGATGAAGCGCCCGATGTATTAATTCTAGCCTCTCTCCGGCTCTAAAAATGGAAAACGACGATAGTCCTTCCTTCGATTTTCCAGGTGGCGATGATATCCATCCTCCCTTCCTTCTGGCTTCACTCTTTGTCTCTTCTTCTTCTTCCCCATTTCCCTGGTCTTGTCCGCTTTTTCGCCTTCCTCCCCATTTCGCTTTCTTCCTGCCTCCTCGTCCTCTTCCCGATGCCTAAGACAAAACATGTCATGGGCATGTCTGGTGGATGGCTGTCGCCTCTCTCGACCTAGTGTGGTAGTGGCTCGAGACCCTGCCCCCAACACTTAGGGATTTTCTGGCGGAAGACCTCACCTTTCCCGACCACATGGAGGCCATCCAGTTGTAGGTGTCTTACTTGCTTATGGACGAGTGGTGTGACCCAACCTCTGCCGACGCTATCACCTGATGGTGGTTGTTGGAGCGACGTGGGGACCTTGAGGCATCTTGTTCTTGTTCGTTGGAGGAAGGTGTGGAAGGCGAGGGGTTGATGGAGGCTCCCTGCGAGGATTCGTGGCAGAGGACTCACCGCAAGATGTTGGTCGGGAGGCATCAGCTCCTCCCGAAATCCCTTGACTCCCCGTCGGTGAGGCCTGACAACATGGGGTCAGATGCGAAGTCTGTTCGCTTGGCCCTTCCATGGCATTACGTGGTCATTGGTTATGCTGAGGCAGCGACTGAGGGCGTCTCCCCACCCGTCGCCGATCAGGAGCTCGTTTTCCCCGTGGACAATTGTAAGCGCTTAAATTGTGCTTCTTTTTATACTATTATTCATGTCTTTTAGAGATTAGATGATAACAAATGCATGATCATAACCAAGATTTTATTATTTTAGCATTTGATTGATTATGCATAAAAATATGATTAAATAATCATAAATGCACAATTTTACCATGTTATATGATTTAATACTTATGGAAATGAATCCAACCTTCTTGAGATGAAATTTATTTACTTTTGTAGTTTTTTTTGAATGTTTTGATGTGTTTGTTTTGAGTTTTGTAGGATAAATAAATGGAAATCAAGGATGGAGATCAATCAACACCTTAGGGTTTCCCTAT